>VMBQ01006877.1:0-16487 GCA_007657795.1 Dreissena rostriformis
GCGTTATGTTTTTGAACTTGGCTAATAATTGATAAATCGTGAAGAAAGCAAAACGAATGTGTCTTAAAATGGATACCAATATCTATTTATGGAAGCATAGCTATGGAGTAGACCTAACACCATTTTAATTTCTGTCTTGGTCTCGGTGTGGATTACACGGTATTCTCATAGGAAAGTCAGAAGGTTGATACGTGTCAACACAGGCAACAAAGGGATTGATGTTATTTACCTTTTCTTTGCATGTCAATACAGACATCCGGTGTCAAAGAAAGACATTGAAGTTGTTTACCTTTTCTGTTTGCGTGTCGTCGAATACCCACGCGTTTAATGCCGGTACACTTTATTATAATCATAATAAAATGTGCTATACGTAATTAATCTATACTGAGCTACCGAGGATGGTTTGCGTGGTGAATAACGGCNCACACGATGACGTCACAGTCGATGCCGGGAGTACTGTCGCTGCAGCCGATCATGCTACATTTAACCGCATAGCAAGAATTCTTTTCATAAATGCAATTTAAACCGATTTTAAAGTTGTCATTGTAAAAAATTGGCATGTTCAATACATCATCAAATGTACAAACCTTAAATTTACTAACATATATGCTATAATAATTAAGAACATATTTCCAAAATTGGTTACTTAATCTTTTGACAATTTTGTGCACATATGCATTACCCATATTTAACATTTTTTTAACATTAAACAATTAATAGACTAATAGAAAGCATTTACCCGTACAAAGTGCAAGTTTCTTTATCAATGTTAGCTTCAAACTTTGTTTCGAATGAGTATACATCTATCATATTGAGCCCTCCTTCTTCATAAGGTTTGATAAGAACATTGTGTTTAATTTATACACTGATTATAAACTTGCATTCTGTTTATAAACTTGCAAACCATTTAGATATATACTAACACAACTGTATTCAATTGCTAAAAACACATAATGTTTGTAAGGTATGGAGTAGGATGGCCTCCACCGCCCACCACAAAACGAGAGAACATGTGTGGTCTTTATTTTCATTGTCTGATATGCACACATTTATGAAACTCAACCGCATCCCGATATCTGCGTGAAACTCTGAAATTGTGTTTGTATGTAGCTTTCATGAAGTGCCAGCTTGCATTTGTGCGAGTCGGTCCAGGGTCAAGGTCAGTATACAAATATTAAAACAGCAAAACATGGTTTCTGATAAATAACTTTATTTTGTATTAATGAAACTTTACTTATAGTAAGCTTGCGTTGAGATCGATTTTAGGATTGAGCGTATCGGATTAAGGAAAAGATCACTCTTTGATAAAGAAGAGAACACAAAACAGTTTTCGTTGTTCATCGAGATTTGCACAGTAAAATTTTGGAGTCTCTTTGGTGAAACTTTGAGCTGTTTTGGATCTACTTGATAGATTTTCATCAAATAAACGATGTTAAATCATAACATCCTGCCGGCAACCACAACGACAAAAAAAGAATGTTTTTTTTTTTTTAAGTACCTGCGTGATAACCTGTATGCTGACTGAGCTTTAATTTCATTTTGTTTACGGTTGGTATTTTGCATGCATAATTTTTATTTGAATATATGTGTTACATTAGTCGAGTGGTTATATTAAACTCGCGCTACATTTAACGATAGCATTCTTGTTATCCTGGCTAACAAAAAGATTATAATGTGACCATCTGCGATATTGTCGGAAACGAATCGAATACATAAATGTTGCAGTTATCGATACAAAATAGGTTCATATCTGTATTATGCTGCCTCTCGCATTGCTTTAATTACGACATTGCTGCATCCATTCAAATCATATATGGTGATCTTAGTTCTTATTTTAAATTAATTGTGCTACTTTCCAGGAGAACATATTATTGCTCGTGCTTTCGCCTAAACACGTGAATTATGTTTTAAGTAAAGGTATTATTTTCGTCGGCTATCGCATTTAATTATATATGTGTTTGTATTCTAGCTGACGATTAGTAGACATATATTATTGTATTGTTGTTTTATGTGTAATTATTCAACAGGTGTTAAACGTGATAGTATATTTTGTCGTAAATCTATTCGCCGTTATTATCGTTTTTTGCTGTAAGCTTATGCATGCTTGGGCACGTTTTTGCTGGTTTATTGCGTGATTTCTGTATTGCTTAACACGTGGCTAATTCATTTGTGTATTTTCTGTTATGTACTCCTTTATTATGTTGGCTCCCTATTACAATGACATAACATGGCAAAAGTATTAACAAAGTTTCCGTAGCTGTCGCATTTAAGTTACTATTAAAAAAGTATTCCGTACATATGTTGATAAGTTTAGTTTAACTGCAGCTTTCATTTAAATGATTGACATTATTCACATTTTTTTTTTAATTTTGAATACATATCTGTCGATATATTGATAGCGTTATTTATACTGTTGGTTTGAATTTATTGATCCACATAATGTCACAGCTGATCTATTGATACAACGAGTGTTGATTTGAATGACTTAAGCCGTTGTAGATTCATTTATTCATAACATGCCTGTTGTTATCATGTCTATCATTAGCGGTGTGTTCTTTTTTTTTTTCCTTTTTTTTCTGTTCAATATATTTAATTGTCCTCGTCAATAGGTGGGTGTGGGTCGAGGGCATCCCACTCCACACCGTACAGAGTTTACAATATATGCATATTATAACACATTTCATACATTTAAAAACAACAACTTTTACATTACAAAATAAACAAAAAGTTACTGTTAAATAATTGATTCACGCCCCTTATCACAAACTACTGGAAAAGATGTAACAACAGTTCCCAATCTTTACTTTTACGCAAATCATAAAGCATCAGCGGTACGTTCTTAATTATAGTCGTTGATTTATACTCATTGAACACTGTGTATGTATTTAACTGGAAATAATGTCTTTACTTAGAATGTCATTTTTGCTTTCACTGTCAATAAAGTTATCAGGTTAATCTTGTTCTTGCTCTGAATGTATTGATAAAATGTGTATATTATTTCACTGTAAAGATTGTTGCTGTTGTTATTGTGGTCGCGTCACACTTACTGATGAATACATTGTGTATGTTTCTCTGATGTATAGATACAGAAACTATTATAAGTATTATTTCCGCAATCCATTTACTGATTTAGTTACATTATTAATGTATCTGTCCGTGGATTAATGGAGTTAGTACTACTGTCGCGTTGAATATACTGATACCATTATTGTCACTGTTCATTTATAATCAATTTATTGCCGATATCAATTAAATTATACTGTTATGTCTAATTCTGCAGTGACGTGTAAAAGGACATAAGTGTACGGCTTTTGCCACTCTGACGTTTTTCATACCACTATTAATGATTACCTGACTATATTTGCAACCATGTTCGCTATGAATTTAGTCTTTGAACAATTGTTGCTCTGATCTTATAGACCAAATTATCGATATTATTTCTTTGAAATATTTGATGATGTAAGTGAAGTTGTTGCTGTGTATTTAATTGTTTGATGATGTATTACTTATGCGATTTATCTATGTAGCTTTACAAGTATTGAACAATATTATGTTTTGATTTCTTGGATATATGAATAACGCTATTACATACGCTATATCCATAAAGTCCATACTAAATATTGTATATGCAGATAATTCGCATAACAACCAAACCAATATCTAAATGTCGATAAGTTCTAACATTAATTGTAAACAGTACAAGATTTGATGATTTACTGATCTTTTCTTTTCAATTTTTTTTTACAACGTTTATTCCTTTCTTAACCATTCACTTTTCGTTTATTTTCATGCATTCAAATTCATAAATTTCAGAATATATGCCATCATCAGCATACCACAGGCTAAAATGCGCGTATCAACTATCACACTTAGATAAGCCGGGATCATACACGAAGAGTCAAACACATCAGTAAGTAAACAATTAGCATTAATTTACTTTATTAGCTAGGAAAATTAAATGAATGGAAACTAAATTTTAATTGGTATAATAACACAGTTCTTTAAGACATATGTGTCACACTACTTCCTCTGAAAAAAATGGAAAAATAGTGTTAATTGTTATTGTATGGATATAAGCGTTTGTAATATCTATCACTATTTAAAAATATATCTTGGTTTGCGCGTTTTTTTTTAATAAGGACCCAACTTAACACATTCTCGTCACTCAGTGGTCGTGTGTTTATACAAGATTATGATCTAAACATAAGTCAAGTTTTGGGTAGCAAAACGTCGAATGACTGTCTTACAGGAAATAAACGTGTGTATATATATAAATAAATAAATATAAATAAATAAATATAAATATATATATATATATATATATATATTTATTCATTATAGAGTAAAGAGGTTTCATATGTATATTGAGTTTTGTTTCACAACATAATATAAATAGCCGTTAATACAAACGATTTCGATCAAGGAAAATGTTAAATTAAAAAAGCTCCCCCAAAAACTGCGGTTATATTCCCTGGTTCAAATCCCACTCGGGGCACTGGATTTTTCTGAGCAAAAAATTAATCCCACGCTTGCTCCTCTCCACCCAGGTGTATAAATGGGTACCTGTGAGGGAAATAAGTCAATGTGCCGTGGCTGCCTGGTGCGCCATATGTAAACGGACGACTTAAATCCCAGTGATAGGGGGTTTAATGTCGAAAGCGGCTGAAGATGTATATCGAAGCAGACTATAAACCGCAACTTTTTACTTTTTTTGGTTATAGACCACTTAACAACTAAAGCTGAAATGTCAACCACATGAAAGATATTACACTTACAGCTGGATGTGTCATATTTATTCGACCCAGAATACATTATTAGAAAATCAATCTAATAATGATACTGTGGGTGTTTATATTACATAAATTTATATATAAGTTACTACTTAAACGTTAACAAAGCTTGTTCTATTATGAATTTTATCGCGCCGTTAAATTTCAATAGTATATCTGATCATAAGCATAATTTGTTTAGTAGAACTTAAACCATTGTTCCAATTCGATACATGTTTAGATTAAATTTCTTAATACAAAGATCTTTCGACCGGCTTTAACTTTCAATTACGAATACGTTTGTTGGCGTGCAAACTTTGGAGAATTAATTACTGCGAGCACCTCGATCGAATATCAGATATCTTATGCTATAACAATGTGTTTACAAAAGCAGAGCAGAGGACAGTCATTTGAATATTTTGTTTTAAGCAATATGGAGCGAATTGTGTTATCGTTCAACGCATGTAAAATAATAGTTGACAGGCTAATGTAAATCTTATTGGCGTAACTTTGGAGATAACACAATTTCTTGAGCATATACCTTTGCATGGAAACAAATCTCATATATTACACATTAAGTAACGNTGCGCCATATGTAAACGGACGACTTAAATCCCAGTGATAGGGGGTTTAATGTCGAAAGCGGCTGAAGATGTATATCGAAGCAGACTATAAACCGCAACTTTTTACTTTTTTTGGTTATAGACCACTTAACAACTAAAGCTGAAATGTCAACCACATGAAAGATATTACACTTACAGCTGGATGTGTCATATTTATTCGACCCAGAATACATTATTAGAAAATCAATCTAATAATGATACTGTGGGTGTTTATATTACATAAATTTATATATAAGTTACTACTTAAACGTTAACAAAGCTTGTTCTATTATGAATTTTATCGCGCCGTTAAATTTCAATAGTATATCTGATCATAAGCATAATTTGTTTAGTAGAACTTAAACCATTGTTCCAATTCGATACATGTTTAGATTAAATTTCTTAATACAAAGATCTTTCGACCGGCTTTAACTTTCAATTACGAATACGTTTGTTGGCGTGCAAACTTTGGAGAATTAATTACTGCGAGCACCTCGATCGAATATCAGATATCTTATGCTATAACAATGTGTTTACAAAAGCAGAGCAGAGGACAGTCATTTGAATATTTTGTTTTAAGCAATATGGAGCGAATTGTGTTATCGTTCAACGCATGTAAAATAATAGTTGACAGGCTAATGTAAATCTTATTGGCGTAACTTTGGAGATAACACAATTTCTTGAGCATATACCTTTGCATGGAAACAAATCTCATATATTACACATTAAGTAACGTGTCATACGTTGTGACGAAACATGATGTAAAATGTCTTGTTCAAAGTGCAAAAAAGACGTACAGGACAACTGGAAACGTTGTCCAGAATGTAAGATAAAGATACGACGATGCCTAGTTTGCGAAAATATTCTTGATGCCAACTGGATTTGTTGTCCTTTCTGTGATGATTCGAGTGAAGAATCGGAAGGAGCGGCTGCTGCATGTAAGTAGATACTTAACCATGCAGCGCTTTGGCAATGGTTTGCTAATGTCGTCTAATAAAATAATAACCTACCTTTAAACAAAAAAATAACAATTCGTTCGAGAAAATGTGTCTAAGTTTGTTTAAGAGGAACAACTCTTACTTTGCCTTTTAACAAATAACAATTAATGTTACATTTCTTATTTACACAACGTACATTTCTTCAATGCTTTGAATTGACGATTCCCAGTCGGCGACCCCAGTTTTGTTAATGTTTGCGTGTTTTTTTATGTACGTGTGTATGTTGTCTTTGTCATTCGTGTTGAACCTCGTTATTTGGCAACATGTTAATTACCATTACAAGTATTGCATTGTAAAGTAATGGTTCTCCCCTGCTGGTGCAGCTGAATGTTTACATTGGGTATAATTGACTACAGCAACAAATACTACCACGATACAGTAATGAGGTGTCAATTTCAACTTTGTCTTTTAGTTTAACACAACTTGGTATATACTTACGCATGACAGTCATTTCATTGAATATTTGCAAAGCAAATTTAAAGACAATGGAAAATCCAAATCTATATAATGGACATAAAACTGTTGCACTGTGTTTGCTTACCAACAACAAGGGCCAAAAGATACCAACGGCTTTACTGAAGGTTGAAATTTGACATTTAAAACGGGAGATCATGTGATTTTATAAAACTCTGAATATAAATACAATACAACGGTTAAACAAAACAGCTAAACAAATGACAATATACCATAAAGAAGATTAAGGCCTATGATAATTTAAGCGCAATCTTAAAAATAAATCTTGTCCGAAACGCCTGCGAGTTGCACAAAACCGTATGTTAGAAGCGAACTTCCATTGTGAACAATTTAACGAAATTTTCAATAACAGTAGCAACCCATGCTGGCAACAGCAACTACACTCACTCCCACATTAACAAAGAACTATTTAAATGAAGAAAGCAACAAGAAGGAAAACGTCAACCTTTTTGTTAAATACATTCCGTCTAAAACCTAAAAATAGCACATCCATGAAAATAGAAGATTTGCACTGTCATGCGGTATTCTTGTGTTGTTTTTTTATCAACATTTTTAGGAAAGAAAACGTTAGAAATATCTGAAATCACAATACACTCGCATACATGGAACATTGTATTGTCTGGTTCAAAACTGCCTCTGGTTGAGTATTGGATTATAAGCCACGTGACGGGTTTCGTAAATGTTATTTATGGCAATTGGAGACACATCCTTGTACTGTGAAAACACAGGCATTCTTGCAGAGAAGGCCGCTGTTAGCAGCCATGCATAACCACATCTAAGTCAGCTTACAGCGGCATCGATGGCCATCTTTTTTATCTTTAATTGCCGATTACGAGAAGACCTTTGGTGAAATTGATCCAAGATAATCAAACGACTAATATCGGTAAAGCCGTTTATTCCCACAAGCGTTTAGTCCTTCTTTGTAAATACAAAGGGTACAAAACCAATGGGTGATATTATTTAAACACAACAGTCCTCGACAGTATGTATTGCTTAATGGTCTAATATTATTAATTGTATTGAAACAAAAAAATCGCAACATATATTTCTATGCCTTTTCATATCACACGAGATACCAATGTACAGTGGTTTCAATTTGGAATTGTACACACAATTAAAGGTACAAACTCCTTCCTATTCAAAATTGAATATGCAACTTAAGCCAATTGCACCTGTTGTCAAACTGAATTTGAAACTATTACAAAATATGTTTTGGGAATGTCTGCATGTCAATCAGTTAATAGAAGAATTGTTTTCTGGATGTAATCAGTTTTCGAACTTTCTAAACATGCCTTCCTTTATACTGGGACGTGCAAAAACAAATGTAGCTTTAACTTTATTATTTGTGTTGATAAAACTATTTCTTTATAATTGTAAAATGAACAAAACTTGACATATTCTAATAGCAGCAAAAGCGTACCTGTCCTTGCACTACCATGTAATTAATGAAATTAATTATTTTAATAATTTACGTAAAAGTAAAGATTCGGAACTGTTGTTACCTCTTTGCCAGTAGTTGTGTAAAGGGATTTTAATCAATTCTTTAAAAAAGATATTTTAATATTGTTATGTAAAAGCTATTGATTGGAAAATGTATACATTGTGCTATAATATTCACATATTGATTGTAAACTCTGACCGGTGTGGAGTGGGATGCCCTCGATCCACACAAACCTATTGACGAGGACAATAGAATATATTGAACGGAAAAAAATAATATCGGTAAAAATAACAATGGACCAAATTCCCCCCCCCCCTAAAAATCGTCTAAGAATGTATCCATTTCGTTCATAAAACTTGGTACAATGAAAATAAGCACATTTTATCGCAGTATGAGATTTTTACAAAATCTTTGGAGGTACAAAATCTCGTTCTCTCAAAATAATTTTTATTAAATATATGTAAAAAATTGTCCTGTTTTAAAAGTGGGAATGTATAAAAGTTTCTACACAATCAAATGTAAGCAACGTTTCTACACGCAGTATGTATAATTGTATTATACGCAACAACAGTTTATTAAAAAAAACAACAGAAGTGCAACATTTTTTATGGGTCCCTTCTCGGTTACAAAATGGGTCCAACATGGGGCACTCATGTGCTCATCACTGGTATACTATGGGCAAACATATGGGTCCCAACGCCGGAAGTATTATACGATTTTGTATGGGTCCTATATGGGTTGCAACATACGTCTCACATGGGCTCAACACTGGTCGACTTTTGGAAAAAAAAACATATGGGACCTTCATGAGATACCGTTATAGGTCCCATCGCCGAAGTTCAAAATTATATTTTCTATGGGTGTCATATGGGTTACAACATGGTTCCAACATGGGACACACGTGAACTCAAAATCGGTAATTGATGGGCCAAACAGATTGAACCATCATGAGGTGCCTAAATTGCTCCCATCGCTGGAAGTGTTTTTACGGATCCCGTATGGGTTCAAAATTTGACACTCATGGGCTCAAAACTGTTCAAAGATGAGAAAACAAAGATGGGACCTTTATGCAATGTTCATATGGTTCCAATCGCCAGAAGTACAACACAATTATTTATTGGTCACTTGTACACGGTTCCTATACCACGTGACTTTTAAAGATCTGTGTTGGGAGAATAACGCGCGACCCAGNTACATGTATATTGCTTGTTAATTCTGTAAGGTGTTGAGTGAAATGCTCTCGACCCACGCACATCTTGACGAGGAAAATAAAATATATTGAACGGAAAAAAACTTCCCGTCGGGGGACATGTGTCATTAGTGATCATTAATATTGTTCCAGCATTGACAATAATGTGCCAAACATAGTTTTAAATAAAGACGACGTTTTAAAGGTCCCTTGGTTTTTTTCTCTTTGAATAACATGTAAATATACATGTACTTTGCGTCAGACGGCCACTGCTGTCTTTTATTTCATAGAAAAATAATCGAACCATGTTTAAAATGTGATCGCCAGTGAATAAAGTTTTATTATTCATTCTTATTTTACCACACACCTATATTCAAGCGGACGCCGCTTTGCACGTGCTTTTGTGGATGCAACTTATTGTTATCATATCATAACAATATTCAACAAAACGGATATTGATGTACATTACATGTATATTTTATTCCATCACTGACGCATTTGGATCCACATCAGATTCACCATTCCCCTCAATATGGCCTTGTGCACCAGATTAGTTTAAGACAGGAAATATTTTGTCTCTCCCAACAGCAAAATAGTGAACACTCCCATTTCTTCTATTTTTATATCAATCTGTGTCCTCCATCGCTGTCATATGACGTCACACTCACAGTCGTTCGTCCTCTGCAGTTTGAAAATCTATTTTGCGACTAAAAATACACACACCATTGACCGGACTCCGAAACGAGGCTTAGGAAATCTCGTATGACGTAATTGTCGCCGAGCGTGATCAATTTATTTTCCGATAGTTGTAAGCAGACGACCCAGGAAATGTGGATTACTTTTAGAACAAGTGCGTAAAAATCGGCTTGAATGATGTAAATGCTTTGTGATGCAGGCACGGCGTTTGTTCCCACGGTAATCGATAAATGAAACGTGGATTCGTGGAGCCTTATTTCACTATAATTGGACATTATGAATACGTACACATCGGTACGGACTTTCCCATGCAAGGAACATGCCCATATAAAGACATATATAATAGTTTGCCTAGATCTGCATGTACAGTTAACATATTTAATTGCTTATATTGGACAGGGGGCAGCGCTCACATTTATTTCCCAAAGAATAATTAAATGTGGGCGTATCATTAATTGGACGTAAGGCGCTATAAACATGTTGTCATTACGGGAGCGTTTGGAAAAACTTTCTACAAATAAACACGTTCAATCATGCTTTTAATGAGACTTGGATATAAAAGACGCTTACCATTGATAGTCATGAGAAGACGCCGTTCATTGTTTTAGAGCGCGCATTGTCGTGGAAATAAGACAATCCGAGATATCGGATTCTTACGGTTGCATGTCGGTGTGTAATTATGGTGTGCAATGTGGCTGTCGTTTTTATTCTGTGAGGAAATAGAAAACCAATGGGTGTGGAAAAGTCAGGCCTCGTAGATACATGGGAGCGTCTCGAATGCACATTTTATTCTCCTATATTCGATTTTGTTCTATTCTGTCGATTACAACGACACACAAAAACGGTTCCATATATAGCTAGATACGCTTTTTACATGTGAGATAAAATGAGTTTTTGTTTAAATATCTGGAAAGTTTATCCATAACTTGATTATAATATTTCTGCAAAAACTACTTACTATATTAATGTATTTTGTGTTATCATTTTGTTTAACACTAGAAACTGTAAAGTTGATGTGTCAACAAATTCTGATCTGTTCTGTTCATTAAAATTAAGAATTTTTATTTTTACAACAAAACCACCGCCACTATTACCACCGCTTCCACCACAACAACCAACAACACCATTAACATCACCACCACCACTATCACCAGTATCACCATCAGCATCACCTCCCATCACAATCATCATCACCACCACCACCACCAATAACAAAAAAACAACAACAGCAACAACAATAACACGAATTGTAATAATGATAGACCAATAAGAAAACAATTACTTAGAAAACGAATAAAGGCTTCTTAGTTCCTCGTCTTAATATCTTTTTTCCCTGTTACAATGATTTTATTAATGCCAATATATATGTATATACACTCAATTTATAAAGACATGTACATGCATATACTTATTTTACCATATGTCATACTTATTTATGTATAACACAAGTTTTTTACAAATAAAGTTTCAGATTCACAATTACACTTTAACTATGATTTCAGTGTTCAAATAACATAAAACCGTATAATTTAAGATTTGCTAATTGCATTTGTAATAGACAGTATGCAAAAAAATGATTTTACAAAAAGAGTGTATTTTTACAACAGAATCAAATGTTATTTTGAATCAAATATGCAAATTACAAAAACCAACTTAATTAACCCATTTATGCCTAGCGTCTAGAAAAAAAGGCCTTGGCAAACAGCGTAGACCCAGATGAGACGCCGCACGATGCGGCGTCTCATCAGGGTCTGCGCTGTTTGCTTAAAGGAATTTCTGTAAGAAATATTCTAAATATAGAAATAAATATACTAGACATCCATAATTTTGGAAATAAATTGATCCAATTTAGAAGGATGGGAGAGTCCACTAGGCATAAATGAGTTAAGTAAACCCAAATTGCAAGTTTTATATATAATGATGGTAGCTAGGTAAAGAACAGGCTTTTTCAATGCAATTATCAATTACATAATATAACGAGAGTTGTTAAGTTAACAACAGTTATTTTTAATTAATGAAATTATGAATTACATTTGAGTCGTATAACCGTTCAAAAACTCCTTTATTTGAATTCTCTTAATGTGGGCACAATTCTTGTGCGTAAATTGTCGTCCCAGATTAGCCTTTGCAGTCCGCACAGGCTAATCAAGGACGACACTTTCCGCTTTTATGACATTTTTCGTTTAAATGAAGTCTCTTCTTAGCAAAAATCCAATTTAGGTGGAAAGTGTCGTCCCTGATTAGCCTGTGCGGACTGCACAGGCTTATCGGGAACGACACTTTACGCACATGCATAATGCCCAGTTTTCTCAGAACACGACTCATTTATATTCGTAGTCATGAAATTTCGTAGTTTTTCAGAAAATGAATTGTTCGTGGAAACGTACATTCGTGGAGTTCTCATTTTAGAAAAAGGTCGAATTTGCGTCGGTCAATTTCCGATTTTTCATTTTCTTTAGTCTTAAATTCGTTGATCGGTCAATCCACGATTTCAAAGTAAATAATGTGTCGTCAATTATACAGATTTTATAGTAGGTAAAATAAGACGTTTAAACAATGATAATTTTACGTTCGATTATTTGCATGATATGTGCCAATCGAAATGTAGCCACTTATGTGCAATATCTCTTGTCACATTTTTGTACAAATGCTGAGCGGGAATATAGTAATGTAATTAAGTAAGATATTACCTTTATCATCTTGATGGTAAAATGAATCAAGATTATATTCTTAACATAGAATTCTGCTTCTGACGCCAATTTTGACTCGTTGACTGTTGGAATGATTTCTTGGGCCTGTATTGCGTATGCGAGTGTTTTTGGAAGTTTATGATGTCCTTCCATGCCGTCGGTTGCATTATATGTGGATCCGGAGTGTGTCCAAGCACTCCTACATAATTAACTTACTAGACTCACGAAAGTTGGGACGAATTTCGAAGTAAAGCTGAAATTTNCCCAGAGGAAACCTCACCTGTCCGGTATGGTGACCACCAATAAAACTCCCATGCTGCTTCCGGGAACGGGGATTGAACCCGGATATCCTATGTGAGAACCGCTTGTACCAAACACTGCGCTAACCGGTAAGCGGACTTCAAGTTGTAATGCATGACTTTTGTATTGCTTTGAAGTACCCAAAATCGATACTCTGATCTGCATTCGGTTTATGGCTTCTTTTGACCGTCCGAAAGATATGATCCTCGCGCTGGGAAATCCGGGCTTAATGCATGGGCGTAAAGTGTTGTAGCAGCGTTATGCACATGTTAATCAGGGACGACACTTCGAGTCTGTATTTTTGCAAAGAAGAAACTTCTTTTTAAAGAAAAATACCATAAAAGCGAAAGTGTCGTCCCTGATTAGCCTGTGCGCACATTTTACGCACATGCATTTTGCCTTGTTTTCCCAAAGCGGGTCATATATAAAGTAGAGAGCATAATAACAATACGAAATTCAGATTGTCCTGTGTTAAATGGAATAGCTTTTTCTCCATTATCTGTTTTCCCTAATTTTTCGTAAGGCAATCAGGATATTTGGTAGATTATCGATTTTAATTAACGCGTTTTCAGGGAAATAATCATTTTCAATAGTAGCGCATTTTGTATGGTCACGAGATAATACAAATCGATAATCGACCGAAAACGAACACAATTTCTTTTTATTTGAAGCTTTTGCACCTTTAACTCGCATTTTAAAATAGTCAAAACGGGAAATTTTCGCTGGAAGAAGTACGTTATAACGTTAAACAACGCCGCCATATCATAGTTCTTCTTGAATGCTCTGAGCTTTTATGAGTACATATGTACAGCTCAGCGACCCGGAGGGTCAATAGCTGAGAGATGGATTATTGCAACTACGTCATTTCACAGTTTAACTGTGGAAATTATCGGGTATCGCGTGAACTAGGTGAACTTGGATTTTATTTAGACCAGATGTTCGATTCTTCACAAATATCCAAGAGGACAACTCCACCGGCAACGAGACGGCGGAAATTACGGAAACAAAGTTACGTAATCATTTACAAGAGAAGCTCAAAATTGCAAAGGACATTGCAGACACGATCCGCTTTGAGCGCGTTCATCGCTCACCGGGACAGCCAGNAAACGGCGGAAATTACGGAAACTAAGTTACGTACGCATTTACATGATACTCTAAACATTGCAAAGGACATCGCAGACACGATCCACTTTGAGCGCGTCCATCGCTCACCGGAACAGCCAGTTTCCGGTTAGATACGCAACATCGTTGCCAAATTTACATACTTCAAGGACCGGTAGATGGTACGTCGCGAATGGAAACACTTTTCAGGAACCGGATTCCAAATGTACGAGCAGTTCCCACCGGAAGTGCTAGAAAAACGCCGGAAATTAGTGCCGAAAATGAAGGACGCCAAAAAAGAGGGTAAGCGGTCTTGGATCGTGTACGACACCCTTTACGTGGACGGCAAGCCAGTGAAACAGTAGGAGCACGACGGGGATGAACTTTTTATCCTTTCGTGGAACATTCATGGCCTTACCAGAGACAAAAAGGAAAGTCCTGACGTTGCTTCTCAATTGCCTTTGTTTAATAACATTGTTAATACCACAGATTTTTTAAGCAGGGTTTCGGAGAACAATATGTTACTTTTATTTACAAACAGTTTTCGTGATATAGCTGACCCTTTGTTTTCGTAAGAGTGTATTTTTAAAGATCATGTTGCTTTTGAAAATTATACTAATAGTAATAAGGAGTGGTTTGAAAGTGAATGTATAGATGCCCGTAATTTATATTTAGATGCACTTCGATGCTTCAACGCTGATCAAACATATAACAACAGAATAGTTGTATGTGAGAGGAAAAAAGAGTATACAAATATTGCCAGAAAGAAAAAATGTTGCAATTATAAACGAAGAATGGATAAAATTACAGAATTAAGGAAAAGTAAACTAAGGGAATTTTGGAAACATTTCAAGTCAAAAACCAATAGATCTAATAATATACCATTAGCTGAATTCACAGATTATTTTTCTATGATAAGCTCGGATAATGTTGGTGCATCGAATTTAGAAGCGGAAAGTTTAAATTTGTGTAATGATTTTAATCTTCATAATAATGTATATCCTGAACTAGATGAACCGATAACGGTGCATGAAATGACAACTGCTGTAAAATCACTTAAACGATGTAAAGCTTATGGAAGTGACAACCTTTTAAATGAATATTATATAGAATCTATTGACATTCTGTCATCTCATTTATGTGATTATTTAACACTATACTTAATTCCGGTTATTTTCCGGACCAGTGGACGGAAGGTATTATTATCCCCCTTCATAAAAAAAGGTTCCAAATCCGATGTTTATAATTATAGAGGAATTACGTTTGTGAGCTGTTTGTCAAAATTATTCACGACTGTTATAAATAGACGCGTTGAAAATATCTGTACAAAACATAACATCATTTCGGACGCCCAATTCGGATTTCGAAAAGGACGATCCACTACTGACGCAATATTTAATTATTTTCTTTGATAAATCATTACTTATTTGAAAACAAACGTTTGTTTGTTATTTTTGTCGATATGATGAAATGCTTTGATACTATTTATAGAAATGCTTTATGGTTGAAAATGTTTGAATGTGGTATTCAAGGCAAAATATTAAGAATTGTGAGAGATATGTACCAAAAAGTAAAGTCATGTGTAAAATCATTTTCTTCATTTTCAGATTACTTTAGCTATGCTGTTGGCGTACGTCAAGGAGAAGTTATGTCCCCTTTGTTATTTTCTATCTTTGTAGAAGATCTTGAGTTGTTTTTGCAAAATAATATTGATTCAGGTTTGCAACTAGATGACATTGTTTTAATTGTATTACTTTTTGCAGGCCATTGTGGGTAAATCACCAGAAGAAATCCATAACCATTTTGATAATTTATATACTTATAGTAATACATGGGGACTGAAAGTTAATATTGATAAGACAAAGATAATGGTTTTTCGAAAAAGAGGCGGATTATTGCCAAATGAAAAGTGGACATACAATGGCCATGCTATAGAAACTGTAAATGATTTTAATTATTTAGGTGTTGTATTTAATTATACAGGTAGTTTTAATTTAAACCAAGAACATTTAATTGGTAAAGCTCTTAAAGCATTGAATACATTGTTTTGTAAATGTCAAGAATTTGATTTAAAGCCAAAAATTCTTTGTCAGTTATTTGATGCATTCGTCGGGTCTATTTTAGGTTATTCATCAGAAGTTTGGGGTTTTACGAAATCTAAGGAATTGGAAAGGATACATCTGAAGTTCTGTAAAAGGCTTTTAAGAGTTAAAACTAATACATGTAA
>VMBQ01006877.1:19274-31093 GCA_007657795.1 Dreissena rostriformis
ATATATATCATATACCATTTAATTAAACCACAAACTACCAAAAAATGGAGAACACAAGTTAAATTTTAAGAAATTTTAATTTTTATAATTTTTATGTCACCCAAAAAAACGTATTTTTTTTACTATTTTAACACAAAAATGGAAGTTAAAAAAGTTCTATCTAATAACTTTTTGCGAAACTGCTCAAATATGTTCATCTACGTATTGTTATCATAAAACAAAAATAAAAAAGGGGGGTCACCGCACTTTTAACAGAGATTTTTTTGTTCAACTATCCCTACCGTCTATGTCAAATTTCCTAAAATACAGCAATTAGGCGAAACCCAAGTACCGGTACACAGACTGTTATGCATAAACATTATAGATTGTTTACAATCTTAATTGGGATCACAACGGCTTACTAAAACACAGCACTAATACAATATTTAATCACAAACATAAGACCATACAGTATCAAACTCGACCTTAATCCTCCATAACAGGGACTTGTTGACAGATTTCGGCATGTTTTGGAGTTTGTGATTAAATGCTTTAAATTTATTAATGTAAACAACAGGACTAAAGAGCTCCAGGAAAAAAACAAGAGTGAAATAAAAGAAAGAAAAAAAGAATAAAAAAAAGTTTACCGCACCTGGGATCGAACCACTGAGTACCTATTATGAACCTACTCGGTCATAAATGTGTGATGATTCTGATAACAAAACTATTGGGTTGTGATAATAGCATCGGTGTTGCCATAAATATATTCTCGGTTAAATAAACTGCCGCAACACCCCATTAAGGGAAGTGTCTTCGTAATGAAAATCCAGTAGAGGCGGAAAGTGACGTCCCTGTCTGATTAAGGAATTGAGGAATTCACGGGCTAATCTGGGACGACACTTAACGCACATGTATTTAGCCCCATTTCCCAGAGCGAGGCTCACATATAATGTCTTCGTTCGGAGGTTCACTTACAAAGAACGTTTTCTGTGAAGAGTCACTTACAAGAGAAGTAACTCGGGATTTCACAAAATAACGTTACTTTCGGTGATTGCCCTTGAAACGCTTGCTGGGGGTTACCACTGCAAGCACGACATCGAGGATTATCAGTTGTACTTACTTATTCAAAGAAAATCAGCGCAATTTGCTACACAATTGGTTATTTTATTTATTGTAAAGTACAATACAGTAAATATAAATTAATTAAAACCATATATATTACAGAATATTTAAATTGAATGAAAATATAAAAAATTATTTAAACTCATATAAATTACAGAATATTTGAATTGGATGAACATATATAGTTTGCAGAAATAGATTCAAAATTATTAAAAACATGTATAATATATAATACTTGAATTGTACATCATCACGTACATACTCCTGTCGGGTTAACCGTACACGCTGCTCATAAGTAAACAAATTCCGGATCTGGAAGGATTTCTTGCTTGTAACTGCTCGATTTTACTGTAATTAGTTTTTACGCTAGATAGCTTTTTCGGCGTATATGTCTTTAGGCCGGTTTTTTCCTTGATTTCTCTGCATAATTACATGTGCCGCGTTCTGGGAAAACTGGAATTAATGCATGTGCATACAGTGTCGCCCCAGATAAGGGACGACGCTCTTCGCCTTAACTGGATTTTCGTTTAGAAGAGATTTTATGTGAATAAAAAATTCCATAAAAGCGGAAAGTGTCGTCCCTGATGAGCCTGTGCGGACCGCACATCCCAGTTTTCACAGAACGAGGCTCATATGCAGCAGATCATGGTCTGCCAATAGAATAACGTAATTTTTCAAGTTTTAAGAAGTGCAAACTTACAGCAACTGTGTAATGTATACCAAATAACTGATTGAAATTGAAATGTTAATTTTTTTAACAAGCAGTTAAAATAACGTTAAAGACATGCACATATAATATAGTACTCCACATACCTTGAATACGTTTGATAAGTGTATGTTACAACCAGAATAATATACCCCGGTATACATTATGAGTCCTGTTAACTTATATGTGCGTCGGTGTTTCCTACGCGAATTTCACCTCGATTATTTATGTACAATGCAAAATAGAACGCGTTTATAGTTTTCATAAATCAGTACGCTTTAAGTAAAACTCAAATCTTGGTGTAAGTTTTGTGTACTTTCAAGCGTTTCGTGAAGCATATATAACTAACACAGAAAAGCGCCGTGAACGCTCTCAAAATACGGGTCGGCCGGATCCTGTGAAAGATCGCTGGACTACAAATCCGAGGATTATGTGCTTAGATTCCTGAACATTCCAAGTAACATTTGAAGGGATTTGTCTTGAAATATTTCTTAAGCAAAAGAGCAGAACAAGTCTAACAGGTCACATAATACAAGGAACATACATGTATTGTGACAACATGTGAGCACATATAAATGATATAATTGCACACGTTACCCCTTTGGTATTCCACACGCAGGCATATTAGACAGCGCGTGAAGTGGCGCACCTGAGTATGTTGGTGCATTTTTATAGACATTTGTTGAGTTTTGTAACAAAAGTGGAATGTGGGGGCATCAGTGTCCTACAAACACGCGTCTATTGATTGTTTTATTGATTGTCATGATATTTAAACAATGAAATTGATCTATCATTCAGAAAATGTATCCATATTGCGTAAGTAAGAACAAGTTAAAACTGAATCCAGGTCGGCAGGGATTTTTTTTTATTGCAGTGGTTACTCTTTTACACCGTTCCAGGCATTCGTTTCTAACTACTTATATTAGAAGAATATTGTAAGTATCTGAAAATAAACACAACCGAAATTACTTTTTTAGCTGTGGGCAATTTACTTTGAAGTAAAGTGACCACCAATCTAGCGGCACATATCCATCATTTTCAAAACCGGAAATGCTTAAGTGCTGGCGGCCAAGACACATATTAATTAATTGCGGTACGTAGAATATCACGAGTTGTGTCACAATATGCCGTGAAAACGGCTTGATTTATTAGCCAGAACGGACGCATGAAATCGATTATAGTTATTTACTGTACGGTTCCATTTGTCGTCTGCAATATCGGAAAATGACGTCACCGCCATATCTGCTTTCCCCAATATGGCGTTTTTTTGCAAATGTTTACTATAACGCGACCTGGACGCGACAAATAAACAGGATACACTTTGGATTGTGTGTAAATGGAACATACATGGTAAGTGCTTTTGGTATTAAATATAACCTTTAATTAAGGCCACATATCCATTGCAAATCGAAAGCATATTTTCTGGCATTTCTAGTGTTACAAATTTCTTCCTGCCACTGGCATGTTTTCTCTACCGCTGCCAGTAATTCGACCCTATTGTGAGCGGCTTGTATCGATTGACATTCACGCATACTCGTAACTATGGAGGCTGAAAATGGGTGACAATATCGATACACTTGTAAGCGTTGTATTTTCTAGAAGCTCTACACAATACACGGTAAATTGATGCTTATTTAAAGATACATATACAGAGTCAAATGATTTCATGAAACATAACCACATGATGTATGAAAACATCTTAGTCAGCAAACTTTATGAATAAGGTTCAATCTTTTAATGATGAGAAAAACATTATTTGTAAAAGTCAAATCCGAGATAGCCCTTTTTCCGATCTTATCTACTGGTTTAGTGCGAAATGTGTTTGTTGCCCATTAACACTTTTAATAACTATAGCTTAATTATTACCCGATTAATTAGGATCCCACTGTCAAAAATGTTACAAATTTCTTCGCAAAACATATTGTCTCTTTACTCAAAAGTTTATTTCGCGCACATGATCGAATATAGCAAAATGATCAACTGGGAATACCACAAAAGTATAGCATCGGCACGAAAAATAGAGGTCGGTTGAATCGTAGAAGATGAAACTACTCATTTTGCCTTATGTCCCAAAATGATGTTTTTTTGTTTGCCTATTATGCTCTTTGCAATGAAATACATTTAGCAAATTAGTATATACATACAGTGACGCCATACGTTATTGTCATCTCTATATCGATGGATATGCACTCTTCCCGATTGTGCATACGCTAAGATATAGTCCGCAGAGGAATATACTTATATCTAAGCAAGCACAATTGCACGCACTTCTATAAACAATCATGTTTAAACGTGATAACGTTAAGATCGTTTTAACTTCAACACTACGGAACATGTTGTATACATGTATGCGCAATAAAATGCACGTACTTGCGTTTTCATGTATTTTCTACTTTTACATTTCTGAAACGTATACAAGCATGAGATGAAAACGTTTGTTCATTCACCAAGTTGATAGCAGTTTTAAATTGATATAAATTGATTCAAATGATGCACAGAGTAAGTGTATCAATGTAGAATCCAAATGATGACTGGTATTTCGGATATTGATATTCTGATATACAGTTGTACCTATTAAGATTGGCTGTCTTCTCTGTGAAAAGTATTGACTAGTTAGTTTGTATATCAACAGCGATTTAAAATCTTCTCTTATCATTTGATTTTCCTCCTTTCAGTGTAAAGAGAGTTCAAAAAAATAGTTCTATAGTTTATCTTGTCAAAAGTAAAGCGATTTCGTGAACCCAGTTAGAGGGTAGGGCCCATCACCCACTGAGGCGTTACCGAAATGACATCCTGATTGATTACTCTAATCAGATTCAATTTGTATCATTCACAGATTTTACTTAAAAACTCGCAACGTCCACAGAGCACGTAAAACCCGCAAATCATGCCGGCTGCATTCAACAAAGAAGACATGGATATGCGGGTCGTGTACAACAAAGGCGGCAAAAGAAACGGCTACCATGAGAACGACCGCGACTTTGACCATCCTCCTGATTGGGACAACGAGTATTCGGACGAGGACGCGGTTTTTATGCAAGGCGGGAATTTGGATCGTTCGTCTGCAACAAAGCCTCTGATGTTTCCCCGCGCAAAAACGAAACCTAGGCAGAACCATGGCGCGTGCGCGCGGTGCCGACCAATCATAAACGCCGTTTGTTGTTTTCTATTTCTGGTGCTTTCTTTAGGCTCCCTCATGGGACTAGTTGTATATTTTGTAAATAAGCATAACAAGCAATTGTCGTCAATAGAGAAAACTATACAAACCTTACAAGCGTCATCGACTAGTGCTAAAATTCTTGCTGACCAATCAAAACCGGACTTTTCGACCATCGTAGGTTGTGATGACGTCACAGTTGAGGACGTATGGACCGTGGGAATCCCCAAGCTTCTGACGGAGTCCGCCTTTCGACCTCTTGACGTGAATCAAGATGGCGTCTTAGATGTCATTCTCGGATTTGCAACTGGTAGCTGTAGATTGTATAATGACTTTTATTTTTTCAAAAGCCTTGGTCCACATTTTAAAGAACATAACATAAACTGTTTCGTATACACATCTTACCTGTCATTACAAAAATCATGAACTCGGTCAAATAATAAAGAAGTGTTAATGATAGCATGGGTGCATATGGACGATGGTCCACCGTCGCCAATATGAATTNCATGTAAAATATTCCATTCGAACCTGGCACTTTCGAACACGTGCTTAATTAAAACAAACGAAATTGTTTTCACAGAAATAAACACCATGTTCATGTATGATTGTATTTAACCATTTATTCAATTATTATCGATAAGCAAAGGTTTAAATCTCACTTATGCCAAAAATGAACATTCCGAGCAATTTTGGCATTTCCGTCTTTTTTTATGTTGACTGTTCCGTCTCTAGGCGCGATTTTATGTAATCATCCATTTAATTATACTCGACGGACAGTGCTTAAATCACTTATAAAAGTGCCTGACATTAATATTTCTTAACGATTTGAGACTTTTCTGTCTATTTTAATGTTGACTGTTCCGTTTCAAGGTGCAGACGGGATGAGCGTTCCAAGTATCGTCTGCGACATTTATTTCGACGGTGTCTACCCCTGTTTTGGAGGCCTTTTGGCGCTAGAGGGCGCGACGGGACGCGAGTTGTGGCGCCACTATGCGGAGCACGAGCTCTACGGTGTTAACTGTGAGGCGGACCTGAACAAAGATGGCGTCAACGATTGCCTCGCCGGCGGACGCGCAGGGGTAAGTAGAAATGAGGATAGGTTTGTTTTTGTGAGGAATTTCGCCGTTGTTATATCCCTAATCCCGCAAAAAAGTAGGTGAGCGTGGGTGACAATGAAATGCGTATTCGTGTGTATTTTTGCCATGTTATTTCACTGCAATTACGAAAAGTTAGAAAACTGGATTCCCCATGGACGTCTGTATGCGTGTTAGTATGTCCCTTGACACATACTTAGCCGATGATGTACTCAATACTTTACAATGTACAGCATTCGAACTTGCTTGGATTGTTCCTGGTGGTATGACATTCTGTCTGTTATGTACCTACATTAAAAACGACAAAGCTATGCCCTGTTTTTGTTGTTGTGAATTATAAATACACGGCTAAGCTCCGATTTTCTGCTATAATATTGATTGTGTAATTTTGCAGGCGTTTGGAGCTGTAAGCGGGAAATATGATTCGCTGCTATTAAATTTCGGCAAACCGGAAGCTATTATGAATCTATACACGGAACAAGCTACGCCTGATATTTATTGGTTATTGATTATTTCTTAAAGTTTCGTCTCAGATCAGTCTGTGCGTTAAGCCCAGTTTTCCCAGAACGCGTCTCAATTGAGCGTCTGTGTTTTTTGCAGGCCTTCAGGGCCGTCAGCGGCAAGGACGGCACGCTGCTCTGGAACTTCGGGAAACAGGACGCCAAGAACGCCATCATGAACCTCTACACGGCGCAGATCACGCCGGATATGGACGGTGACGGAGTCGTGGACGTCCTGGCGGTACATGGGGGCGACCCACTTCAGGACCCAGGTAAAGTACATCAGTTTAAACATATTTATTGGTTCAGAATATCATACATGAATACGAAGACAAACATCTACGTTGCTTATATGAGTTATGTTCCATGGCGGGGTTTACTAAAGAGGAATATGCCATAAGAATGGGTAGTTAACGATGATATTGCAAGAGGACCATTTTGTCTTTTCGTTCTTATACGGTAACGGAAATTTACTTTAAAAGCCCATAGCTTCAGACACAATATAAGTGTAAAGAAGTAACACTTAAACTAATGGGACGGAATCTGAGTTTTGAGGTGGAGTAATGTTAATCTTTAAATATAATACACTTGTATAATATATAAACACTCTTTATTTGTCACTGTTATTTGGTCGCCAGACATACTGTAAACTCATTATTCATGGGCCATTAATTTACGTTGAGTTCGTGGGTTGACCGAACCACGAATTCAACTCAAACACATCGGATTTGTTTTCTCGAAAATCAGCGAATTAACTTATCCACGAAAAAGTCATTTGTTTAAACCACGCCATTTCATTCCTACAAATATAAATGATTTTCACCATTATTTAGTGTTTGTCTACAAGGTACTCATAATTTCCCCAACAACAAAAACAGCAACAATTATTAAACGTGTAACTTATATTAATACATCGTACCCAAACGTTGTATACATTACTGCTTAACAGTAAAGAAAAGACATCAACATGAAGTATGACTCGATAAAAAGTGAGGTAATAACAAAGGGTAACGATCTATATAGTTTCAACGTTTCGCGTAAAAATTGACGACATCACAATGGTCGCGTTTCTGAAAGAGAATCGATTTTTACCAAATCAAACGTCTGGACTTCCATGTGATATTTGAGTAGCCATCACAAGGGGAAAATCGTGTGCGCCTCCATATGAGATTCGCCGAGGGCCACCTCACCTTGTGTCTTGTTTTGTCTGTTTTTTTTATCAAAGCCTTTGAGGCAGCAACAAATCGATCAGTTGTTCGACAGGCTTTGGCCCCAAAACTTTGGAGCGAGCGATAAAACTAAAAACCTTTTCATTACATTTTTGATTGTAATCAATGGAATGCACAGAGCACAGAAGAAAAAATAAGTACATTGTGTTTCAAAATACTGCCATTTGGTACAATTAAACTGTCTAAAAATAATAATAAACAGTGAATTGCGTCTTGTATGCAGACTTTACCAAAATAAACAGTGAATGGCGTCTTGTATGCAGACTTTACCAAAATGAACAGGAAGAATCAGACAACTCTACTTAAACAAAATTGGATCTGAGTCAGAATGGATTATCGGGGTGCAATAACAAATATCTATATTTTTATTTCATACGCAGAATTTGAAAGAAGAAAATCCGACGAACATCTAATCTTTTTTTTGCGGCCTTATTGAACTATTGTATTCCATTATGTGATGGGAACGCGCGAGTGTTTCTAATTATCGGACAATCGAGGTGATACTGTTACAATTATCGTTGAAGCAGGCATTTTCGATTTTCCCAATACAATAACGGATAATCTGATATAAAATTAATTGAATCAATATAAGGTCCCCGCCGCAATTTCGCCAATATAATAACCGATAACTTGATATCAATTAATATAGTTATTACAAGGTTCCCATCGCATGGGCTGATACTGACGTGTCTGTAGCTTGTTTTTCGAAACTCGTCACAAAACATATTCTGGTTCCGAGCAAACCCATCAGGTTACCGCTGGGTATGTAACCGCTGCGCAAAGAGGCTACATTTAACTCCAATAGCGTATAATTAAATGAATAATTGCCTGCGAAAAAAGTATTTGTTATATACAACGTCCAACTTCCTATCCAGGGGAGATATATTTTCTGACTGAAATATTGATAGATGCTTTTCCAGAAACAGTTGGTGGTCTTCAAATCTTAGGCTTATCGAGACATTTTCGAGTCCGTTTATTAACTACGTCACCGCGATCTTACAACAAATGAGCCGCGTCATGCGAAAATGGATCTTATGCCATATGCGGCCAGCCTAGCTCCAGACAAGCCTGCGCATGCGCACGGTCTGATCACGCTATGCCGTCCGCTGATGAGAGACCACGAAACCTTGCGAGACTTTATAGAAGACAGCGTAGCTCGTGACCAGACATTGCGCAGGCTGATCTGGAGATAAGTTGGCCGCCTATGGCATAAGATCCACTGTCGCATGCCGCGGCTAAAATCACGGTATTGGAGGATATCGCTTTTAAATGCGAGCCGCGTTCTAGGAAAACCGGATCTAATGCATTTGCGTTAAGTTTCCTCCCAGATTAGCATGTACAGTCCGTACAGACTAATCAGGGACGACACTTTCCGCTGTTATTCATTTTTTTGTTCAACGGAAGTCTCTTCTAAACGAAAGACCAGTTTAGGCGGAACGTTTAGGACTGCACATGCTTATCTGGGACGACACTTAACGCACATGCATAACGTCACATTTTTCCCGAACGAAGCGAATGCGTTCTATCCACACAAAATACACCAAAGTCATACAGAGGAAGCGTTTCAAAAAGAATTAGGCTTTCCATGCAATTGAGCTTACATAACTAGGTTTCAACGAAAACAATGCGTGCTTTCTCCTCCAGGTAGCCCTCATCGACTCTCCGGGCGCATCCTTCTCATGAGCGGCGCTTCCGGTCACGTGATCACGTGGATGGGGGTGCCGGACGGTCGGGAGTCCTACTACACGCCCCAGATCTACACGTGGCCAGACGGTACGGACCTCGTGCTGTTTGGTACCGGCGGCGAGACTCACGGGGGATCGCTCTGGGTCGTCAAACTGGCCGACCTCATTCGGGGGGACATTGACCAGGTACCGTAGGACATAAATACCGTGTAATTCTAAAATGTGCTCAACATTAATTATATGTGTGGTATCAACATGAAACTGTAAAGGCTTATTAGGGACGACACTTTCCTCTTTTATGAAATTTTTCGATTAAAGGAAGTCTCCTCTAAACGAAAATCCTGTTAAGGCGGAAAGTATCGTCCCTTATTAGCCTGTGCGAATTGCATAGACTTATCCGGGACGACACTTTACGCAAATGCATTATGCCCAGTTTCCCCCCAAAAGAGGCTCAAATACTACAGGGTATTACGCGCATTATTTATGTATTTGCTAAATTGTGGTCAACATGAACGCGCGTGTGATACTACAGGCATTGTTCTGTGCATTTGTTTTATTATAAGATTCAGTTAATGAAACCAACCGTCAAAAACTATTATTTCGACATCATTACTCGTTCTTTTATGAGTTCAACGAAATTTCCCATTATAATGGAAGGAAATGCTTGAGTGGTACTTTTCTTGTTTGAGAAATAAATAGTATTCACGCATTCCATTTTAATTATAAGCCCACTTATATCTTTATAAAACTTCACACACAAAAATAATGTAAAAGAGCATAATTGTATTCAAATGTCTCCATATTGTCTGATTGACCGTCGTGACTCTTTGAAAGCCTAATTCTAAACAGTTCCTTTTTCTCTATTTGATTAAAAAAACACCATATAGCAATTTCTATCATGTTTCATAATGGGACTCTTCGGGAATTTTATTTAGTGGAAACTAACCTTTACCAAAGCCTAGACCGCACCGTAAAGGTTAATTATCCCAACGCTTTGAAAGCGTGGGGATATTGTATTGATCTCCGCTGTTTGTACGTCCTTCCGTCCTGGCCACTATCTCCTCATACACTATTAGCACTAGAACCTTGAAACTTACACACATGGAGCTATGTGCAACTATGCGACGGTGCACTATTTGGAATTTTGATCTGACCCCTGGGTCAAAAGTAATGGGTGCGGGGCAGTTTTCCTTATATGGCTATATTAAAACCTGGCCACTATCTCATCCTACACTATTAGCACTAGAACCTCCTTGAAACTTACACACATGGTAGCTATGAGCATATGTGCGACAGTGCACTTTTTGGAATTTTGATCTGACCCCACCCCCATTTTTTTTTCGTACCCAAATTTTTTCGTACCCAATAGTTTTTTCGTACCCATTTTTTTTTCGTACCCAAATATTTTTTCGTGCCCAATTTTTTTTTTGTACCCAATTTTTTTTCCTACCCATTTTTTTTCCTACCCAATTTTTTCGTACCCATTTTTTTTCATACCCAAATTTGTTTTTGGCATAATTTTTTCGTATCCAAAATTTTCGTACCCAATTTTTTTTTAGTACCCAAAATTTTCGTACCCACATACACAATTGTTGTGATGTAGATAAACTTAAACTGATGCTTTTATATCCATCCTTTTCAAAAGCATCGTCACACCAGTACTGTCAGTACTTTGATTATGACACCACGGTCTATCTTTACCATCCATGTCCACATTACCCACCCCAGGGCCCCGCCAACATAAGCCACACCCACCCAAAATTGCCTTTTATTATAATTTCTTCATTTCTACACCGATTCACTTCTAATTGATACTGAACTTCTCTTATGACAATACGGTCAATCTAAACTATGCATGGCCCCATTACCAACCCTGGGGCGCCCCGCCCACATAGACCACGCCCACCCATTCACCAATTGACTTCAAATTAATACTGAACATCTCTTATGACAACACGGTCTATCTCGACCATCCATGTCCACATTACCCACCCCGGGGCCCCACCAACATAGGCCTTGCCCACCCAAAATTGCCTTTTAATATAACATCTATGCGGCGTGGGGATACGCGTCGGCCTCTGCCGCGCCATTTCTAGTTTATGCATTGTTTCTATTAGGATAAAAACACAAGACAAGAAGGACCTAATTCGATGTTTTCTGTTAAAATCATTACCTGAACAAACTGACCACTGATTTATAATATTTAAGCACACTATTTTTTAGATTATGTACACTGTATTGATCTCGAATTTAACGCTTGTCTTTTCTCACAAGGCCCTGTCCCTTTTCACCGACGCCCACAAGGGAGTGATGACCCCTCCGGTGCTCGTGGATATCACTGGAGATC
>VMBQ01006877.1:31187-51468 GCA_007657795.1 Dreissena rostriformis
AAAAAAAAAATCCCTACCTACCGACCCGGTTTTTTTTCCCAAGGAGACCGGAAACGGACCTATTTTTTTGGCCTAAGTATAAAAATAAAGAATATTCTTAAAACTGATATATTTTATAACTACTTACAAGTCAAGTCTAGCGTGGCAGTTAACAACTATAATTGCAACATTCATTCTGGAACTTCATGCTCATGTCCGAGTCGTACCAGTAAGTGTGAAATCGGGTCAAGCATTCGATGTCCGTATTTACAAAGCTAAATCCCTAATTAATTAACTTCCTTAAGACTCGAGTCTTGCCAGTATGAGTGCGAATGGGTTGAGCAGTATGGGCCCGTATTCACAATAATAATATTATTATGGACACAGGGAAAAGTCTCGATTTTTTTTTACTATATACGATATATGTTAGTATATATAATATATAGTAAAAAAAAATCGAGACTTTTCCCCCTGCTTTAAATATAAAGAACAAAAAAACATACACAAGGACATTTTGCCATAACCATTTATGTTTGGCAGAATATGTTAGATTTTGACGCGTAAATTTGTCCTTTAATTTTAACCACTGTTCCTCTCACCCCTATCATTTCAGCACCCCATCCCCAGGGTACTATAACGAAGATGATGTCCCGGATTTCCTAATCAAGTCCGCCAAGGGGCCCGGATTTCCGGTGTATTTCTACTCAGAGGTGGGGACTGTTTTATTACAGCAAGTTTTATTGTAGAAAGTGTAACCAAGTCTCGTGGTTATTTTAGGAAATACAACCAAGTCTCGTGGCTATTGTAGGAAATACAACCTTGTCTCGTGGATATAGTAGGAAATACAACCAAGTCTCGTGGTTATTGTAAGAAATATAACCAAGTCTCGTGGTTATTGTAGGAAATATAACCAAGTCTCGTGGTTATTTTAGGAAATACAACCAAGTATCGTGGTTATTGTAGGAAATACAACCAAGTCTGGTGGTTATTAAGATAATAAAACCAAGTCTCATGGTTATTGTAGAAAATACAACGAAGTCTCGTTGTAATTGTAGGAAATACAACCAAGTCTCGTTGTAATTGTAGGAAATACAACCAAGTCTCGTTGTTATCGTAGGAAATACAACCAAGTCTCGTGGTTATTTAAGGAAATGCAACCAAGTCTCGTGGTGATTAAAGGAAATACAACCAAGTCTCGTGCTTATTTAAGAAAATACAACCAAGTATCGTGGTTATTTTAGGAAATACAACCAAGTCTCGTGGTTTCTGTAGGAAATACAAGCAAGTCTCGTGGTTATTGTAGAAAATACAACCAAGTCTCGTGGTTATTGTAGGAAATACAACCAAGTACTGTGGTTATTGTAGGAAAAACAACCAAGTCTCATGGTAATTGTTGGGAATACAACCAAGTCTCGTGGTTACTGTAGGAAATGCAAAAAAGGCTCGTGGTTATTGTGGCAAATATAACCAAGTCTCGTGGTTATTTAAGGAAATACAACCAAGTCTTGTGGTTATTGTAGCAAATACAACCAAGTCTCGTGGTTATTGTAGGAAATACAACCAAGTCTTGTGGTTATTGTAGTTAATATAACCAAGTCTCGTAGTTATTGTAGGAAATACAACCAAGTCTCGTGGCTATTGTAGGAAATACAACAAAGTCTCGTGGTTATTGTAGGAAATACAACCAAGTCTCGTGGTTATTGTAGAAAATACAACCAAGTCTCGTGGTTATTGTAGGAAATACAACCAAGCACCGTGGATATTGTAGGAAATACAACCAAGTCTGGTGGTTATTGTTGGAAATACAACCAAGTCTCGTGGTTATTGTAGGAAATACAACAAAGTCTCGTGATTATTGTGGCAAATATATCAAAGTCTCGTGGTTATTTAAGGAAATACAACCAAGTCTTGTGGTTATTGTAGGAAATACAATCAAGGCTCGTGGTTATTGCCGGAAATACAATCCGGTCTCGTGGTTATTTTAGGAAATACAACCAAGTCTCATGGGAAATGTAGGAAATACAACCAAGTCTCGTGGTTATTGTATGAAATACAACCAAGTCTCGTGGTTATTGTAGGAAATACAACCAAGTCTCGTGGTTATTGTAGGAAATACAACCAAGTCTGGTGGTTATTGTAGGAAATACAACCAAGTCTCGTGGTTATTGTAGGAAATACAACCAAGTCTTGTGGTTATTGTAGGAAATTTAACCAAGTCTCGTAGTTATTGTAGGAAATACAACGAAGTCTCGTGGTTATTGTAGGAAATACAACGAAGTCTCGTTGTTATTGTAGGTAATACAACTAAGTCTCGTGGTTATTGTAGAAAATACAACCAAGTCTCGTGGTTATTGTAGGAAATACAACCAAGTACCGTGGTTATTGTAGAAAATACAACCAAGTCTCGTATTTATTGTTGGAAATACAACCAAGTCTCGTGGTTATTGTAGGAAATACAACAAAGTCTCGTGATTATTGTGGCAAATATAACCAAGTATCGTGGTTATTTTAGGAAATACAACCAAGTCTCGTGGTTATTGTAGGAAATAAAATCAAGTCTCGTGGTTATTGTAGGAAATACAAGCCAGTCTCGTGGTTATTTTAGGTAATACAACCAAGTCTCGTGGTTATTGTAGGAAATACAACCAAGTCTCGTAGTTATTGAATGAAATACAACCAAGTCTCGTGGTTATTGTAGGAAATACAACCAAGTCTCGTGGTAATTGTTGAAAATACAACCAAGTATCATGGTTACTGTAGGAAATGCAACAAAGTCTCGTGGTTATTGTGGCAAATATAACCAAGTTTCGTGGTTATTGTAGGAAATACAACCAAGTCTTGTGGTTATTGTAGGAAATATTACCAAGTCTTGTAGTTATTGAAGGAAATACAACGAAGTTTCGTGGTTATTGTAGGAAATACAACTAAGTCTCGTTGTTATTGTAGGTAATACAACCAAGGCTTGTGGTTATTGTAGAAAATACAACCAATTCTCGTGGTTATTGTAAGAAATACTACAAAGTACCGTGGCTTTTGTAGGAAATACAACCAAGTCTCGTAGTTATTGTTGGAAATACAACCAAGTCCCGTGTTTTTTATATGAAATGCAACCAAGTCTCGTGATTATTGTAGGAAATACAATCAAGTCTCGTTGTTATTGTATAGGAAATGCAAGCCAGTCTCGTGGTAATTTAAGGAAATACAACCAAGTGTCGTGGTTATTGTAGGAAATACAACCGAGTCTCGTGGTTATTGTAGGAAATACAACTAAGTCTCGTGATTATTGTAGGAAATACAACCAAGTCTCGTGGTTATTGTAGGAAATACAACCAAGTCTCGTGGTTATTGAAGGAAATACAACCAAGTCTCGTGGTTATTGTAGGAAATATAACCAAGTATCGTGCTTATTGTTGCAAATATAACCAAGTCTCATGGTTATTTTAGGAAATACAACCAAGTCTCGTGATTATTGTAGGAAATACAATCAAGTCTCGTGGTTATTGTATAGGAAATGCAAGCCAGTCTCGTGGTTATTTAAGGAAATACAACCAAGTGTCGTGGTTATTGTAGGAAATACAACCGAGTCTCGTGGTTATTGTAGGAAATACAACCAAGTCTCGTGATTATTGTAGGAAATACAACCAAGTCTCGTGGTTATTGTAGGAAATACAACCAAGTCTCGTGGTTATTGTAGGAAATATAACCAAGTCTCGTGGTTATTGTAGGAAATACAACCAAGTCTCGTGGTTATTGTAGGAAATACAACCAAGTCTCGTGGTTATTGTAGGAAATACAACCAAGTCTCGTGATTATTGTGGCAAATATAACCAAGTCTCGTGGTTATTTTAGGAAATACAACCATTTCTTGTGGTTATTGTAGGACATACAATCAAGTTTCGTGGTTATTGTGGGAAATACGAGCCATTCTCGTGGTTATTTTAGGAAATACAACCAAGTCTCCTGGTAATTGTAGGAAATACAACCAAGTCTCGTGGTTATTGTATGAAATACAACCAAGTCTCGTTTTTATTGTAGGAAATACAACCAAGTCTCGTGGTTATTGTATGAAATACAACCAAGTATCGTGGTTATTGTAGGAAATACAACCAGGTCTCGTGGTTATTGTAGGAAATATAACCAAGTCTGGTGGTTATTGTGGCAAATATAACCAAGTCTCGCGGTTATTTTAGGAAAGACAACCAAGTCTCGTGGCTATTGTGGCAAATATGACCAAGTCTCATAGTTATTGTGGCTAATATAACCAAGTATCGTGGTTATTTTAGGAAATACAACCAAGCTTCGTTGTTATTGTTGCATATATAGCCAAGTCCCGTGTTTTTTTTTATGAAATACAACCAAGTCTCGTGGTTATTGTAGGAAATACAACCAAGTCTCGTGGTTATTGTATGAAATATAACCAACTCTCGTGGTGATTTTAGGAAATATAACCAAGTCTTGTGGTTATTGTAGGACATACAATCAAGTCTCGTGGTTATTGTAGGAAATACAACCAAGTCTCGTGGTTATTGTATGAAATACAACCAAGTCTCGTGGTAATTGTAGGAAATACAACCAAGTCTCGTGGTTATTGTAGGAAATACAAACAAGTCTCGTGGTTATTGTAGGAAATACAACCAGGTCTCGTGGTTATTGTAGGAACTATAACCAAATCTCGTGGTTATTGTGGCAAATATAACCAAGTGTCGCGGTTATTTTAGGAAACACAACCAAGTCTCGTGGTTATTGTTGCAAATATAACCAATTCTCGTTGTTATTTTAGGAAGTACAACCATTTCTCGTGGTTATGGTAGGAAATATAACCAAGTCTCATGGTTATTGTTGCAAATATAACCAAGTCTCGTGGTTATTTTAGGAAATACAACCAAGCTTCGTTGTTATTGTGGCAAATATAGCCAAGTCCCGTGTTTTTTTTAATGAAATACAACCAAGTCTCGTGGTTATTGTAGGTAATACAACCAAGTCTCGTGGTTATTGTAGGAAATATAACCAAGTCTAGTGGTTATTGTAGGAAATTCAACCAAGTCTCGTGGTTATTTTAGGAAATATAACCAAGTATCGTGGTTATTGTAGGAAATACAACCAAATCTCGTGGTTATTTTAGGAAATACATTCAAGTCTCGTGGTTTTTATAGGAAATACAACCAAGTCTCGTGGATAGTTTAGGAAATACAACCAAGTTTCGTGGTTATTTTAGGAAATACAACCAAGTCTCGTGGTTATTGTAGGAAATATAACCAAGTCTCGTGGTTATTGTAGGAAATACAACCAAGTCTCGTGGTTGTTGTAGGAAATACAACCAAGTCTCGTGTTTTTTTGTAGGAAATATAACCAAGTCTTGTAGTTATACTGGCAAAGATTATCTAGTCTCGAAGTTATAATGACAAATATAACAAAGAATTGTAGTTATTTTAGAAAATATAACCAAGTCTAGTTGTAAAGATTTTTCTAGGTCTGAACCCTCTCTAAATTAACTTACTGTAAAATCATTTTTGTTCGAAAGACATCAATTTTCGTTGATTTAGTGGGCTGACCGATGCACGAATTTAAAACAAACACATCGGAAAATGACTGACGTAAATTGCTACTTTTTTTCAATATCAGAAATCCACGAATATCTATCTATCTACGAGAAAGTCGTTTTTGGAAATTTTATTTCGACGTATATAAATGATTTAACAGTATGTTTATTCGACTCTACGGCCACAATAAAATGATATTATTTTCGCTAATTTGTTCCCCATATTTCAGACAACGGTTCTTGACGGCCGAACTGGCCGGCCCGTTATCATGCCCCCTATCCGCGACACGGTAGGGGCCCAGGCCTCCAGCCTCACGGTCGGGGTTGAAGGGCGCGGCAACGACCTCTTTCTATACTGGGCCGCGGACTGCCTTGACCACCCGGGGGAGGGAGGAGAGTTCAAGTTCGTAGAAGGTGGGTCGTCAAGTTTATATTTAGTTTTATTTAGTTAAGTGTCGTTTAAACCTATTTATTTAAACTTGCTTGTATCGAAAGTGTTAGGCTTATTGAAACGATCTCCAGTCCGTTTTTTGGGTTGAATCAGTACTTGGTGTCTTATGGGGAGATCCAAGGAATATCAAAAGAACGCTCCCACAGTAGTGATCGAACCCATGATCTCCCGGTCGCTAGACGGACACTATATCCTCTAAACAATGGCGACCACTGAGTTAATGTTTTGGGTAGTGAAATATAGAAAACAAAGTTATCGTTTGAACAAGGGATCGTTGTTATTATGGGCCTAACATTTTATTGCATCCATATCTGCTAGTGACAGCTTATTTGGGGCCGTTCTGAATATAGACCGCTCTGGCTTTGTCCCGTTTCGGCTGATGTACGTTCTAACTTGGATCGTTTTTACCTGGGGTCGTTTTAAATGGAGACCTTTTTTTCTAATTAATGGACGATAATCCACTTTTTTCTGCTTCATTGACTATAATACATCATCCCTTTTTCCTAGATCGTAAGTACCCATTATGGACCGTAATCGCACATGTGCTTTATTGACCTTAATTCACAATCTTCGTTCCGTTGAACTTAATCGCCCATTCGTTATTTATTGACCTTATTTCACCTTCTCTGTGTTTTGACCTTAGCCACCATTTCTGTTTTCTTGACCTTAATTCACAATCTCTGTTTCATTAAGCTTAATCTACCCATCTATGTTTCCTTTACCGTTATCAAGATATCTTTTCCGTTTACCACCTTTGTTTCATTGATTTTAATCCACCATCTCTGTCCATTCACCTTTATTAAGAATCTTTGTTTTATGTTATCCGTTTCATTTGACCGTAATCCACTTTTTCTGTTTAATTGACCGTGATCCATCATGTCTCTTTTATTGACTGTAATGTACCATTTCTAGTTCATCAATCTTATTCCACCATTTCTGCTTCACTGACCGTAATCCATCATTTCTGCTTCATTGACCGTAATAAACCATTTCTGTATCATTGACCGTAATAAACCATTTATGTATCTCTGACCGTAATAAACCATTTCTGTATCATAGAACGTAATCCACCATTTATGTAAAATTGACTGTAATAAACCGTTTCTGTATCATTGACCGTAATAAACCATTTCTGTATCATTGACCGTAATCAACCATGTCTGTATCATTGACCGTAATAAAATATTTCTGTATTATTGACGTAATAAATCATGTCTGTATCATTGACCGTAATAAACCATTTCTGTATCATTGACTGTAATAAACCATTTCTGTATCATTGACCATGATAAACCATTTCTGTATCATTGACCGTAATCCACCATTTCTGTATCATAGACCGTAATCCACTATTTCTGTATCATTGACCGTAATCCACCATTTCTGTATCATTGACCGTAATAAACCATTTCTGTATCATTGACTGTAATAAACCATTTCTGTATCATTGACCGTGATAAACCAATTCTGTATCATTGACCGTAATCCACCATTTCTGTATCATTGGCCGTAATCCACCATTTCTGTATCATTGACCGTAATAAACCATTTCTGTATAATTAATCGTAATCCACCATTTCTGGATCGTTGACCGTAATCCACCATTTCTGTATCATTGACCTAAATCTACCATTTCTATTTCATAATCGTAATCGAGAATCTCGGTTCATTTGATCTTAATCGCCATTCTTTGCTTCAGGTACAAACGTTCACGAGCAAAGCCGCTCCGACTTCTGTAAGCTCCGATTCAAGACGAAGGGGTACAGTAAAATCTTCGCGATAGGACGACACATCGCCGCACCAGGGGCTACTGTGTACTACTCGGGTAGGTCTAACATCATCGTCATCATCATTGTTATCGACTTGTTATTTGTTTTCTTCTATTAATATATATTATGAAATCATCATCAAACTCATATAAAACATCTTAATCATCTAATAAGCTGAACACATTGTTTAATAATTCCGTACCCCCTATCATATTTTTTTTGCTTTTCAGAAGATAGAAAAACTGTCGAACATTCCAGCTGGCAAAACACGACCCAGATGGGCATCGACTTTGTGACGTCACATCCGGAATATCTCGAGGAGTACCGGAAATTCGCCGCTTTTGATGCAGACGACACCGCGCAAATAGTCAGTAGAACACTTGTAGTATATTTTGTTATCCCAAAATGATATTTTCTGTTTAAGTGTTTGACGTATTTAAAAAATGGTCTTCGAGAAAACAATCAACATTAAGACTATAAAGTAAAACAAGTGAGTTTCACATGCTAATCTGAGACGACACTTTTCGCATATGAATTAAGTCGGGTTTACACAAAGAAAGACTCAGATACCAAATTTGATGTTCCCTTTTATATTGTTTCAGGCCGAAGACCAAGAACCGGGTACGGAGTTGTTCCCAATAGAAGAAGGCAATGAAGCCCTATTCGAGACACCAATATTGGATCCCTCTATTCGGACAACATATAAAAAGGGGCCGAAAAGACCGATGGATACTTTTCCGTTTGAAGAACAAAAAAAGAGCGGATATCCGGATTATGATTATACTGCTCCGATTCTCCAAGAACTGAATCAGAATTTAGGAGGTTCGTCTTTTGGTGGGATCAACGATTCGCCTTATAGTAAGATAAAAAATGCAGATGGCGACACTTATCCATCGAATAAGTATGGAAGACATAAACAAAGGATTCCGAATGGCGAATACAGTAGATCACGTGTTCGACAAAGAAACACCGAATCGGACAGAGGATCAATTTTGGATATTCAACAAAAACGGACAGTAAAACCAGTTGCTATGCGCGACACACGTTTCAACACACTGACCAATTATGATAAATCAATAGCAGAGACAATTCGTCGTAAAAGAGCTCTACTATCGCGTAAAAATATTGAAACAATAGGAACTTTGAATTCTTTTCAAAACCGGAAACGGAAGCGCCGCCATGTTGGACCACATGACGAAGAAGGTTTACAGCGCCTGCTTTCTACCGGAAGTCTTATGCCAAGTCTTCTTCCGGAAGACCATCCGAATTATAACCATTCCATAGACCTCGTGTTTGCTACGTATTGGTTCTTCCCCGCCAAAACTCGGGCCATTTTACCGCACGACCAAAAGTGCATCGAGAAGAAAATGTCAGAGGAGGCCATACGATTTGATCCTAAAAGTAAGATTTTTTCATCAAGTGCTTTTATATTGCTTTAGTTTAAACCAATTTAATTAAACTTGATTGCATCGAAAGCCTAAAATTTATTAAAACGCTATCGAGTCCGTTTTTCTGGGTAGAACCAGTACTTGGTGTCTTGGGGGAGATCTAAAGAACGCTCCCACAGTTGGGATCGAACCCGTGACCTTTCGGTAGCTATGGGGACACCATATCCATTACGCAACTTCGTTGTGTATGCTCAATACATGAACAGCAAGCTTTACCGAATACTTCGATTTTATGGCAATATTGTTCAGGCGGGAGAAGTATATCCAAGTAATTAGCCCATTTATGCCTAGTGGACTCTCCCATCCATCTTAATTGGATCAATTTATTTCCAAAATTAGGGATTTCTAGTATATTTATTTCTATATTTGCATAAATTCCTTTAAGCAAACAGCGCAGACCCTGATGAGACGCCGCATCATGCGGCGTCTCATCTAGATCTTCGCTGTTTGCCAAGGCCTTTTTTCTAGACGCTAAGCATAAATGGGTTAATCAACCCTTTTTCAGTGAAATAACGCTTTAAATACGTTTTTAACCGGAAAAGGAGACGTTTCGGGGTGTTGGTCTGTTAAACTGTTAGCGACTTCCACAAAGCCACGTTTTATGGCACTTCTGTCCGTCAATGCATGCAAGAATAAGCACACGGTAATTCAATAACGCGATATCACAAAAATAATGATATCACAAATGTCATTCAAATATTTTATCTTAATTTATGTTGAAGATATTATATATCCGTATATCGAAAAAAGCAGATATCCTGGATATTATGTGATTTTAACAGGCATGTACAACGTAATGCACCGTGAACATATAAAACTTGAGCCGAGCTTTGAGAAAACAGAGCTTAATGCTTGTGCGAAAAGTTTTGTCCTATATTAGCCTGCGAATCCTCACAGGCTAAAAAGCGACGACGCTTTCCTCTTTTATGTTATTTGTCGTTAAAAGGAAGTATCTTTTGAGCGACAATCCAGTTAAGGCGGAAAGTGTCGTCCCTGATTAACCTGTGTGGACTGCGCAGACGAATAAGCGACGACACTTTTCTCACATGTATTACGCCCTATTTTCCAAGAGCGTATTTCTCTTATGATACCTACTAGTCTTATCTAACTAGGCGCGTACTACGGGATGGACCACGACGCGTACGAACACACGATCACGGACATGTGCCTACGATCCAGCGGTCACGAACTGCCGGCCGAGGGGACGTACGAGAGTCAGACCCGCTACAACCCCTTTAACATACACATGGGACAGATGACCGTCTATAGGTAAGGTACATACCACTTCCCGAATAGCATATCTCAAAAGCTATACGATATGACAACTTAAAAATCCATATGTACAAAGGTAGGTCTCATTGGGTGAAGGTGCGGTGTAAAAGATCCATCACTCTTACTCCCTATTTTTAGGGTTATTGCCATAAGTATTTTATTAAATTGTATTTAAATATGTTTGAAATAAGATTTATCCGAACCATACGCTAATAAAGATACACTTTATAGGATGCTACTTGCTTGACTAGTTTTATTCGTTGCGAACGCATATAAACTCCTTTGTGTCGTGTTATGAGAAAACTGGGCATAATGCTTATGCGTAAAGTGTCATCCCAGATTAGCCTGTGCAGTCCGCACAGGCTAATCCGGGACGACACTTTCCGCCTAAAATGGATTTTCGCTAAGAAGAGACATCATTTAAACGAAAAAATTCATAAAAGCGGAAATTGTCGTCCCTGATTAGCCTGTGCGGACTGCACAGGCTAATCTGGGATGACAATTTACGCGCAAGCATTATGCCCGGTTTTCTCAGAACACGACACCATTGTCCAAGTCCCAATCGATGCTATTTCAATTGAACTACATTTCAGGGTTCGAATCACGTGCAAGTGCAGCAACGTGACCGCTGTCGTCACTTCCGGTAAGCGCTGCGGTCACGTGCTCCCGTTCAATCAGCAGCAGTGGAGAAGCTACATGGGAAACCACGCGGACAGCATCTGGGCGCCACGTACCGGAAACTAGACGCCATCGAATATTGGCCTCGTTTTACAATGTAGCTGGGCCTTGTTTTATAAATTACTTTTTGTTTGATTCTCTTTATTTTTAGAGTGCGCATTATTAGCTCGGCTGTTTTCGAAGAAAACCCGAGGTATTGTCATAGCAAGCTCGTCCGCCGTCCGCGTCGTCCGAAAACTTTAACATTGGCCATAACTTTTGCAATATTAAAGATAGCAACTTGATATTTGGCATGCATGTGTATCTCATGGAGCTGCACAATTTGAGTGGTGAAAGGTCAAGGTCAAGGTCATCCTTCAAGGTCAAATGTAAAAAAAACACACACAAAAACTGCACCCATAGCCGAGCGTTGGCACCCGCTATGCGGTGCTCTTGCTTGAAATGAGTATACTTGTATAAATTGATAAAACATAATAGTTTCGAATAGTCTTATAATACTTTTATTAATAATTTTTTTTTTTTAAGATAAGGTGTGATAAAATACTAGTGACGCCTATAACACATAGATGTTTACTAGAAATTATTATTTATTATACAAGCTTTTAGTATGTCAATCTCTGATGGGTTATCCTCGTATAACAGTGTATTTGGAGGATAAATAAGTGCAATAAGGGAATTATAATGGGAATTATGTGAATCCGATTATTGGTGATTGCAAGGGAGGTCAATAGTAAAAAAAATGTTGAACATGACTTGCGATAGCCTCCCCTGTAGAAAAAAGTCAGATTGTCCAATAGTAATAAAAAAGGTTCATGAAAAGTCCTTAATATTATTATTTGTCTTTATGATTGAGAATATCGGTCCTTTTGAATCTTTTAGTCAATTTCAGAAAAGATGGCATTTTATATGATATTCTAAATGTGCATTGGGAGTATGAAAAAGAAAACATTAATGAGTGTAGAATACCAACTCCTTTTTACACACTTAACGATGACATTGATTTTGCACATATGTGAAAAATAGTATTCGTGAACAATATTTTCGTATGCACGCAGCATTTTTGATAACAATTACTGCTGATACGTTTGATAAACAAAGGTTGAAAGATTAAAATGCATATCACGTTGACATAACAAAAAAATAAACCCTACGACACTTATTTAAAGAATAAAACGTAACGATAGTTTAACAGTTTTGTGTGACAGCAAATGTCTGGTGAGTTTGTGTTGAATGTAGAGTGTACCGTATACAATACTGTGTAAATTTTAATTGAATGTTACAGCAATATAAAATGTGTATTGAAATCAACCACTTTCTATCATTCAGCTCATAATTTCTAACAAATTTGCATATTTTAGTATCGGTTTAATGTTAATACATAAATTTATGATACATTATGAAATATGTAAAAGTTGTTACATTGCCTGTCTCTATATCTGCTGTTATTTAATGTGAATAAACTTGTAAAAGTTATTGCATGTGAACAGGAATACATGTGTCATTTATTTGACAGAAATCTTTGTAAGAGAGGCAACCATTTTCGGACAATTTACGAAATTGGTTTGTGTTGTCCCCCTTACATCATTCGATTAAAAATATCGAAGTAACGTTAACAACTTGCATTCCGAGTTCCTTTTGTTGTTGTTATTACCACGAAATTACTTGCCCTTAAATATAACAAACAAGATGATGCGAGATTATGAGTAATGTTGGTGACAAAGCTTTAGACATAGAAATATAGCAAATGAGAGTTAAATTAAAGTTCATGACATGATCTAATATGAAAATTGGTGCACAATGTAGTTTTGGACGGTCTGAGATTAATATGCGTATATGGTATGTCAGACATTTATATATCTTGTCCTCATGTTCCACATATTGGGCATAGGATCTGAAAAAATTGTCTGTCTGACTTTTGCTTGTGTAAAAGTAAGACCTAAGTTTTTAAAGATGGTATCTTATATATAAATGTTTGGCATATACAACAATTCAGCTCTCAACCTAACGCCTATCCTCAAAGTCTGGTTTGATTTTAGAATTTAGGGTATAAGTGTCAGGTTCGGGTAGCAGTTAAACCGGTTTAAACCCCCAATCTTTGCGTCGACCTTTCCAAGGCGGTTAGCCTAGTTTTATCATGGTATGTTTCTAATTGATGTTCTGTGAAAACATTAGTGATAACGCACATTTATGCTTTTAAGTACATTTATGCCTAGCGTCTATAAAACAAGCCTTGGCAAAAAGCGCAGACCCAGATGAGACGCCGCATGATGCGGCGTCTCATCTCGGTCTGCGCTGTTTGCTTGAAGGAATTTCTGTAAGAAATATTCTTAATATAGAAATAAATATACTAGACATCCCTAATTTTGGAAATAAATTGATCCAATTTAGAAGGATGGGAGAGTCCACTAGGCATAAATGGGTTAAGCACAATCATTTCTTACATGGTAGAGATTCGGGAGTGTCATCGTTTGCTATATTAAGTCTTCTTTAATGGAGTAGTGAAAACTGTTCCTGTTTGAATTGCGTTGCCCCTTTAAGTAAGATTTATTTTTACGGATCGTCGTATTTTTCCATTTTGTTTTGTATCAAATGTATAAACTTATATTATATTATAATCTTAAACATGTATGCATGTATTTGGTATGAAGCAAACGTGACGATTAAACATAATGCCTTCGCCGGGAATCGAAGCTGAGTCTTTTGGGAGCAACAACTAAAGTATAAGTAATAATTACACTTGACCATCAGGCGTAATAATGTAACAGTTTTTTTTATCGCATTATTAGTTAAACACTTTGTTATCAAGCTAGCGATGCAAAGCGTTAAGAACGCTCTATGGAACGGTATTTATGTAAAAAATACATCCTTATTTATGACTGTGTCATGATTCTTGATGGTACTTTCAATTTGTATGTAGCCACCTTTTCATGCTTGATGACACTAACATCGTCCCTGATTACGAATGTTTTTTACATTCGGCTTAAAGGGACTTGTTCACAGATTTTGGCATGTTTGACGTTTGTCATTGAATGATTTAAATTGATACATGTAAACATCGGAACTAAAACGCTACAGTATAAAACAAGAAGAAAAATTAAAGAAAGAAAAAAAAGTAATCCACACCGGGACTCGAACCACTGACCCTTGGAGTAAAAGTCTAGAAATCCTCGAAATGTCACAAAATATAACGATAACAACAGAACTTTCCAAATTATTCAATCGTTTCGCGTTTGTAACGCTTTATAATTTTCAGGTTTTAAAGTCCTCAAAAGATGCATATAATGGATATTTTAGAGCAGGTAAATGTTCAGTATTACTGTTTTCGCGCAAATATCATAACTACAACGAAAATTTGCTGATCAGAATATTATTTTTCAATTTTGTCAAGTAACCAAAACGTGAACAAGTCCCTTGAATGGTGTCTTCCTTTGTACAGATGCAGCATTCTTGCTCGTAAATTACATGCTGGGTGTCTTTATGTTGGTTTGTGCAGAGAGCACGTATGCAATAGGCGCAGTGCATAATGGAATCAAACATTGATGCGTTGAATAAATTAACGCGAATGCAAGATGTGAGTTTCATCCAAGGACAAAGCAACACGAAATCATTCATGATACAATGATGCCAATTGTCAGTCGTTCCGTAATGCTACGGACGACTACGGAAATTTACCGCGTACAACGGAAATGTTATGTTATGTCAGAGGTTTTTTATGAGCTATACACGATTCGCAACATATTGACATTGAAAAGCGATTCACATTTTCAATTCTCAATGTATCTTATCAATTTTATCAAAACATCAATTCGTGTGATTTCTAATTTAATTCTGTACTAGAAGTCATAAAACAAAATGTTAATGGAAAGAACACGTGCTAACACCATTTTCCCCGTGCAATAAGCGGGCTATATAATGAGTTTACTGGACGCTAATTAGCGAAAACTTAACGGCTCTTTTATCAGGTCGTAAACGTGTTGACAACGCTAGGAATTCGCGCCAAGCATTAAGACTGTTCCGGAAACATTCTTTGAATCTGATAACCTCTAACCTCCGCAACTGTTCCGGCAAATTGTGTTTTTGGTTCCGACTCCTCTCTCGTGATACTTTGTACGTTCGATAAATAATTTAATAATAATGGCCACAATTATACGTTATTTAAAATATCTTCATAGAAGTATGCTTGTTTATACACGAGGTATGATACTTTTCGGGCAAAGACGGGGTAAACGAATACTGCGTGTAAATTTCTCACTATAGAAAAAAATAGCCTGTGCTAAGTTCCAAAATGACGGATGACAGCACTTCGAAAATATATGAACTATGCTAAATTATTAGGTGTCACAGCATTGCATTTATATTTGCAAATAAAACACCACTCTTTCAAGTTATAATATGTATCTTATGAGACCCTGTTATTTATGATTTGTCAATTCCACTCGTTTTTATTCAATTTAGCAAACCATTGAGATATGAGTTTTGCTACCGTACCCTTAGCCAAAAGAATTCTAAATAGAAATTAACATAAAAAATGCATCACTCCGTCAAATATTTGCTATTTATTAAATTTTATGTGTTTCTCAAACAATGGACAAACATGTATGAATGACATAATGGCTCGGCTGGATTTTATTAACAATACACTAACGTTAATGTGTTTATGACAAACACATTTGAGAACATTTCAGTCCATTTTAAGATTGTTTAATACATAAGTTAGTAAACAAATGTATCGTTTGAAAATGGATATACTGTGTACACGTACATTTCACACGCATTTAACAAAATGAATGGGAATTGTGTGATGCTATAAACATGTACAATAAATGTTTTATCAAATATGTATGCGCTGTTTTCCCATCCATGCTGTGTCATATTTGTAATTCTAACATGGCGCTCGATGATATTTCCAAGGTGATGAACACAACTTCAATTGTTTCACTATCGTATAAACAACTATAAAAAGAAGCCTCGATCCGGAGCTTAGCGCAAAGTACAAATTAATGGTCAATTAGTTGCAACAAGCATACAAAAGTACGAACAACTAGTTGTCACTTTAGTTGCAAAAAGTAAAAAATAGAACAAAAAAGTTGTCATTTTAGTTTCAGCTAGTAAACACAGACGAAACTAGTTGTCAATTTAGTTGCAACAATTAAAAAAAAGTACGAACACGTTGTCAATTTAGTTGCATCAAGTAAAAATAGCACAAACGTGTCGTCACTTTAGTTGCAACACGAATAAAAAAAACTAGTTGTCATTTTAGTTGCAACAAGTACAAACAGTACAAAATATTTGTCATTTTAGATGCAACATAACAATTCAGATCAAGTAATAAATCATTGAACATCATTTGGTGTTCGGATAAGTGGCGTTTAAATCATTAGTGCGTGTGAATCAACATTCCAGGTCGCGGTTTTAACCCATTTTTGCCTAGTGGACTCTCCCATCCTTCTAAATTGGATCAATTTANGACGTCGCCATCTTGATTTCCTTTAGATCATCACGTGATTACCTCCTCTGATGCATGAATGCAACATTCTTGTGAATGAAAATAAATTAAATAGAAAACTTTAAAAGAAAACGAAACCTTAACTGTTAAAAATATGACTCACATTCCCATCACCCACTGCACCACAACATATACGAGTTAGCATGTTATTTTTGCAAAACCTTGTTACTGATTATAAATTATTTTAAATTAATCATGGTCTTTGATACAGTATGGCAACATTGTTTACTTTGGATGCATTACACATTTTTAAAGTTATTATAAATTTGTCATGAATGTGTATCAATGTTAGGAAACGATTTAAACTAATAATTGCATAAGGTAATGAAACGTTTTATGCAATGTGTTACTTCTTCTTTCAACTAAAAATATAAACAAATTTAGTCGCGCATAAAATGCCCTCCTGCACAACTCCCCAAAATATAAGACCAGAGGTCCATTGACTTATTATTCAAATTTGTATTGAAATCCCCGCAGTTGACGAAAGGTGTTGTGTTCTTTGCCTTATTTACAAGTTTTTTTCTTCTTTTTGGAATGTGTGTCACACGGTCGGACCACTTTTAAAACGTCAATCATAAACAGCATGTTCCCGTTATATTCAAGCAAATACTTGTGTCTTCAGATTTGCCAGAATTATGGGATGCTCAGTAACCATGGTGACAAATATATGCGGTGGTTTTTCTATGTATGAAGATGAAACAATATAACATGTTGTGACACAAACAATCAGACATTCGCCACAAAGGACTCGAAATGATCCAAAACATCTATGATGATATTGACCCATATGCATTCGATAACATAAGAAAAGAGAATTAGCTGCTCAAACACCCACACACGCATCGCCTCCTACATCAAACTCAACCAGACACACATAACCAAATGAAGAGAGCGAGCCCAGCATACATCTAAAGAATTACTTAAAGCAACCCGTGCGAACATGAGTCTTATGCCAGACGCGGCCAGCGTAGCTCCAGACCAGCCTACGAAATGTCTCAGTCTAGCCAGGAGCTACAATGTCCGCTATTTAGATCATGAACATATGCGTGACTGCGTAGCTCCTTACCATACTGTGAAATGGCGCATGCTGGTTTGGAGCTACGTTGGCAGCATATATCATAAAAACAGTTTTCATATGACGAGGTTCAAATATATCTTGACACATATAAGGCTAACCAACCCAAGAAAAAAATCTTGAAATTAAGTCAAAATATTTAATTGTCCCGGGGATATCAATACACGCAGTTTCCTGAATTTTAACGCATTGAAATTGAAATTGATTTATTTGACCAGAGGACATTTTCTTCATTCAACTTGACCCAATACATTCCTAACAAAAAGTCAACATCAATCGATTGTTATGACCCAGTTATGCCACTAATAGACATCTCCCCGGTGTATTTAGAACACACTTTAATTAAATGGACCCCTGGGACGTCGATTATCTTATCTCAATTTCATTCACTAAAATCAATCTGTAAATGGATAAAACACAATAACAGGTCAATTTATATATTTATCTTAAGTATGCTTTTAGCACAATACTGGTTTTACTCCATCAATCTCAAAAGTTGATCAAATTATTCGACACATTTAGGTGGAAATAAGAAACCCCAAATAATTAAATGGTCCAATTATAACGTTTGAAATCTATATACTTCGTACACAATTTTTATAGATCACAAATTAAATTGCCCTCCCCAGTGAATTCATTTACATCAAACTGTCCCCGTTCTAATATTGACATGTGTGGTGATACCAAAAGGATATTTTAGAGTCCTTGGGATAGGGTTATTGCCATTATAGCTGGCATTATACATTAATGAGCAGCATAATATATTTTCCAATAACGGCCTTGTACAACTCTTAGGGCAAGTGTCGTGACAGCCAATTTAAATGTTTACCCGTTGAATGCTGTAATAATACGATTTACAGTTAGCTATTTCATGCAAGGTCCCCCAATTACTTTAATAGGATCAATTTAAAGTACAGTAATCGAGTTAAGTTAGCAATTTTAAAATTTCCTTTACATCTTAAAAACATGATCTTCAAGCAGTTATCCAAAAACATTACCTGTTTAGTTTAAATTAAGTTCTTTTTCATTTTTTCGCAATCAAATTTAACAAAAAAAGGATTTCTTAATATTCGACATATTTAAGTCAAAATTAAAGACCGTAATCCTGTTTTCAAGAAATGCCTTTAAAAAATGCAATTAAAGGTGATTCATTTCCAGATGGTATCCTCAACAAAAAAAGATTACCAAGACAATTTGCTAAGTGACTTCTCAAACCCCATAACATACTTTATATCTCTGTGTTAATCATAAGTAATTCAAACAGTTTTTTTAATGCTATGCACATACATATCTTTAAAACAGGTTCCCGTGTGTGTCACACAAACAATTGAGTTTTGTTACTTTTTGTGATCCGTGTGAAAACCATGCAGAACAAATAATAGTTTTTGTTAAACTTTACAATGTTTTGATAGTTAACGTTTTAGTTTAATAAACATTAAATACATGGCTGACGATAATAATTAGCTCATGATTATGTCTCCAATATTTTTTCACAGTGTGTTTTTTTATTAAAAAAGTCGTGATCTCAGACCATTTATTTCTTGATCTAAGGCCATTCACATGAGCACATAGTGCTCATTTAGAGCTATGTATATGCCATGATCTATTATGTCGTCCTTTGTTCGTACATGCGTGCGTACGTGATGTTTTGTTTTTACAAAATAGCCTCGTGACCCGCTTGGTAGATTTTGACAAAAACGATACAGAAAGGATCCTTGGCCCTGCCATACGAGATATTTGTTTTCCTTGTATGAGTCTACTGAAAAGTTATTTTAAAAATGGTATAATCCGATACCTCAAGGCCGAGAGGTTCGGTACTTGGCATGTAACATGGTTTGAGGTGGTCCTCTTCCAAGTGTGTTCAAATCCTGCCCCTGGAGTCAAAACTGGCCACGCGCATGGTTCACACAAGATATATACCGGTAGACCGAAATGGTAAATAACTTGAAAATCACCAGTGTGGGCAGGGGTTTGACATTTGGTGTTTAATATCATATTGTGGTCCTCTAGTAAGTTTGTAAAAATAATTCCCATAGAGTCTAAATTGCTTTCGCCCTAGTGGTTACTTTTTCCGTATTTGTATATAGTGAAAACTATAACACAATCATCTCTGAAACATCAAGGCCCAAAAATTGGTTGTTTGGCATGTTAAGTCTTATAACTACATTATATCAAATCATGCCCCTGAGGTCAAAACTGGCCTCACCATATGGGTTAAATGGTTAATATAGACTTGTTTAGTAAAGATCGATAGACTTCAAAAATCTTCTCTGTTATATATTATGTAGTTTTCCGCTTCTTAGTTTAATTCAAATCACGCCACTGGGGTTAAAACTAACCACACCTAAACACACAGGGTTTTTTCTGGCCACTTTGGGAAAAGGAGTCTGGTCAAAAAGGGAATTTTTTATCGACAAAGTTGACCGACAAAGTGGACCGAATTGGGATTTTTTATCAACAAATATTAGCACATCAAACCTTTATTTTGCATAAACAGCATTTGTTTTAACTTGAAATAACAGTCTGATTACACAAAAGCATTATTATGTTTAACACATTATTTG
>VMBQ01006878.1:0-14129 GCA_007657795.1 Dreissena rostriformis
CATGACTTCACTCAGTACTTCAAAAATATTGAAACCATTGGCGAACAACACTGGGTTGTAATGTCGTCATCAAATACAAATTATAACAGTCAAGTGTAAATAGTCAAATAAATTGTTTTTTAACTGCTCCAGCACAGCAATGCATCATAATAACAATGTGTTGACTGTTATTAATATCAAAAGCTTACGCTTAATAATGGTACGAGTATAAAGTAGGTACTTTGAGTAGTGTTTTTTTTACAAATATAGAATTTATGTTGATGACGAAATTGTTTTTTTTTCAACGTTGTAATTGTAATATTTGAATATTTGTAACACCTTAACGTAGTCACCAAATATATCCTTAAAGAAAGCACTTCTTCGTCTAGCTTCTGTTTAATGCTATTCCTCACAGTTTATTCTACTTTTGTTAATGTTTCAAGCGTTTAATATGATTCGGCACACCATTTTTTGTATCCATTATGAGTAGATCGTTTTCGTCCAATCGCGTGTTTTACAAGTATGTTACGAAATTCATCAGCTTGTTCACAAACCTCTTATACATGTATGTAACGCACATATATGTTTGAAAATAAACCACGCGACAAAGTACCGACATCGTTCATTGTATGTTTTACATAAGTAACGCATATCATTATTCCACGCATTAAGATATGTAAGTTCGGGTAACTCATTTGACGTGGTTTATAACTGTAGCAGGCCAAGAGTATATTACCAGGTTGGATCTAACAGTACTGCTGTCGTGTATTTACGTGAAGGTTACTCATTTGACGTGGTTTATAACTGTAGCAGGCCAAGAGTATATTACCAGGTACGATCTAACAGTACTGCTGTCGTGTATTTACGTGAAGGTCCGTGCGCGTGTGTGCATGCTTGCGTTGTAATTGCATGTCTGTTCAATTGGTCAATCGAGATCAGTCAGGAATTTATTGCTTTTTGTAACAAATCAATATAAATTATTTAAAGTGATTGTTCTGATAGTTGTTCTTTTACAATAATGCAGACTACACCTTACACACACATACATATACATATATCAATCGTGTTGTCCCTTGTTTTGAATGTTAATACTTCTTGTTAAACATGTTGTCTGAACTTGCATTATCTTCTGAATATGTGTATGCATGATCTTCTAAAAATAATGTTATGTTTATTTATTTCAAAAGAATCAACTTTCGTTGCTAGCGAATGTATCAATTTTATTAAAAATATCGATAACATCAACTATTAATCCAGCCGTGTGATACATTTTTGATTGGACATTCATGTGTATAATTGTGTTTTGTCATAGAAATAACGAGACAGAAAATATGATTTATTTTAACGCGGTAACATCTCTATCTCTAAGAAAAGTATGTCAAAGTCAGTTGGTGATTATATGAAACATGCTTTTGTTTTGATAAAAAAAACTGTAATCATACATGATTTCTGAAGATGTGCATGCACATATTCCCGACCTTCCACTCAATTTGACGCTAGTTGCATATAAACATGCAATGTTTTGCTTGATTTTGTAATTGGATATTTGATTATGTTATGTGAGAGAACATTAAACTTAGCACTTTCGAAACTACTATGATATGCAAATTATGTATTTTGATGTGTGTATCTTTACATAAGGTTTCGGTATTTAATGTAGGTTTTAAATGGAACGTGTCGCATGTTTATTTAATAAAACATATGCCATTAAGGGGTCGCTGCCTTTGAATAGTCAGTATAAAACTGTAAAAATAATATGAAACTTCCATTTACATTATACGGAATATATGCCGCGTGTAACCGAAACAGTTAATAAACTAATTTTGAAACAATGGAGAAGGTACCATTGGGAGTGTTTTTAACAAAGGGGCTAAATGTATTTATGTTTAAGAGTATGTCTATTATATGTATATGCATTTGACTCTTGGATAATGTGGTTATAATTGGATACATTGATGATTTGGTTTAATGACCTACAACGGTGTGTACATAATTCAGAAGACCAAAATATATTGAATTGTTTTAGTAAAAAACACATTTTCCCCCATCCGTCATTGGTCAAATGACCGTAACTCTGCACTGAATCTGCACTGACTGGATTGACATTGACACACTTGACAAAAGATGTCTCGTTATGTTAAATGACAAGGCTTCGTCGAAAAGATTCCAGCTTGATTACCGAAATGATATACATGCAACTTCGACTGTTCTTTATATGAAAGGATAGAAGCCGCACAACGTTGAACCTTAATGGCATAATTGGATTATATTGACAATATGCGACTTACTAGCATTAATCTGTAAATAGGCCAAACCTACTCATTCGTAGCACGCATTGAACTCTTGGATACAGAGAGAACGGTTTGCTTATAGTTGCAGAACATCACGGAACACTTTAGTGGTTTAAATTGTTTAAGGGGTATAGTCCGTTTGTAGCCAGTATATGCGAAAGACCCCTTGTGATTATGAAAGCTCAGCGTTTTTAAAACCCTTTTCAGAGAAATGTCGAGATTACTACTATACATGTAGTTTATAACACTCAGATACATCAATGCTTTATGTTNGCTCAGAGTTTTTAAAACCCTTTTCAGAGAAATATCGAGATTACTATACATGTAGTTTATAACACTCAGATACACCAATGCTTTATGTTTTGACGATTACAAATTAATAATTAAAATGTAAAGCTGAACATATGTGTTTGTAATATATTAGACATGTAAGCATAATCATACACAATAGTCTATTGTTATATATAATAAAACAAATGGAAAAAAAACATGTGAGCGTAATGCTGACTGAACGACTATCTCAGTGGTCGGTTGACGCGCTTATGTTCGTCATACAGGCAATGTGAAAATGCATCAGTGTATGAGTTCTACCCACACCAGTCCTTCCCAAATACCGTCGGTCCTCGGATTTTTCCGATATTAAATTGGAACATCTGGAAATAATTATAATATTGCAGGACCTCGTGTCCGGTAACAAAATTATGGCGAAATTTGGAGTTCCATTAGATATTTTCAGAAAAGTATCAATGCAAACTTAGATTTCACCGAATTATAAATGAATACTCCATTAATGTAAAACGTTTTTTAATTGGTTTTATTTTTTTCAATGACGTAAGTATTTATACTGTATCCGAATATTGTTGATGCGTCGTCAACGCGAATAACACACTATGTCATCAATATATGAGTACATTCCGCAAAGGTTGAGAATCAAATTGACAACCACGTGCGTTTTGGTTCCCGTTTTATCCGATTATTCGTAAGCAAGCAGGACATAAACAAAGGTCATTGTTACCTTCCCGCGAAGTGTCAAGATCAACACAGGAGTTAAAAGGTTAAAAGGAAAAATCTTGGACATTCTACATAAATTAATGCATGATAAGTATTACGTAGTGAATAAAAATGAAGTTAATTATGTTGATATACATGTGTAGATTGGATATGTGTTTTAATTATTAGAATAATATTAAAATATTAAAATATTGTTAAAAAAATCTCATTTGTGTCTTTCTTCTACATATTTATTTTTTGGGCCGGAAATGATCAGTCCGGGCCGGCAAAGGCTGCATGATTATAGGACATCCTGTCCGGCAATACATTTAAATTTTGGAAAGGAATGACCCACACAGCACATTACCACACAGTCAATTAATATATTTATGTCAATGCTCGACGTGTGTCTTAAGGGATAAGTAATGAATGAGTGCTTTAATCCTTACTTAGTCTACACATAATACAGCCTGATTATGTCCGTCATCTAAATGGCTGCACATATATAGTGTTTGCTATCGAGTAACTGTTAACTTACTAATTTCATTCATTGTTGGAACACCTAATAGCTAACACAAATATGTCAATGCGTTCTATTACGTAAGAACTATGGAAACAGGAAATTAAATCAGGTTCGGTTGTGAGAGTACCGTCTAGACCAATGATCACATTCGTTGACAATTCAGAAGTTTAATCGAATAGTATGTGGTATGTTGGTTAATTATTCGAAAATACGCGAAATGTTATGCATGTACGCTGTATTACATTTTAATTAAATACTGTACTACATGTGCGCTTAAAGCTCTACACATAACAGTGTCAACATCAGCAAAAGAAGGTGTTATAAGTGGATACTATGAAAAATCACCGCTTCGAAAGAAACAAGTGTTGCATGAAACAATTGTAATTCTCTATTCATTTTCGTCAAAATCCCACCTACTTCGGGAGCTTGTTTCTGCTTTATTTAATATATATATATTGATGTAATGTTCTGATATATACTTATTAAATTGACACAGCTACAAACATCATAATACATTGACAAAACATATACCGACGACATTTGCTTTATGTAGAATGCGTGTTGCTGTTATTGGTCGTGATGATTTGACACGTCTTTAAAAGAGTTAAAACCAATACTAACCCAATCACTAAAACTGTTATGAGATATATGACATGTATGATTTTGATCCATAGAAGCTCAATATTTAATTCCTTTGATTCTCCTAGTAGAACATGAATTTTATAAATATCAGTGAACTGACAACAGTAATTATTTTACGTATTGATATACTAAATGTAATATAATGTCGAACTAGTTGAACTCAACGGTTTATATGTTTATAATGATGTACAACTGACACTTCGATAGTGATCAATATACTTAAAAGAGTGATTTGCACGTGATATATTTTGCTGCAACGAAAGTGAGTTTCGCTGTAATTTCTCTCTAAAAGGAATGTTTAGTATCTTAAGGGGATTGCATCCTGTATTTGGTTTCGTAATCGCTTTTCAATTCATCAGAAACAGCAATGTACGCATTCCACGAATAAATCATGCATATTTCCGTTTCATTTCTCGCGAGGATATTAGAAACGAATAAAAGGACATGTTAGTGCTGAAAGAGCAATTGTTTCGGGAGACATATATTATTCCTTCTCATATGCGTAGTAAGCAGCATTTTGCGTCACATTGACTTATCGGACACATTAATAATGCTTAAGTTATTTTCTTTTCCTGCTGGTTTCCAGCTGTTTAATTGGTCCGATTTGCCGACTGATGAAATAGGCTTAAACTCATGTGATTTTTTGTTGAAGGAAGTGTCCCTTTGCGTTTGGAAAATCATAGATATGTCTTAAAAGTGCATTTCGCGATGTTACTATTTTATTACAAAACAACCCGAATTTTCACAAATTTTTGTTAATAACAAACAAGATTTGATATAAGATTCAAATTAAGAGTTTTATATAATTTAAAATGGGTTCCGTATATCAGTCACAATATATATAACTTGTTCGATGTGAGAGCATAGTAAGTCATGCTTTTAGTTTGAATTAACCATCTAGACGGATCTTGTGCATGTTTAAAATAAAACACGATACAATGAATACATTTTCGCCAATGTCATGCCGATATCACCTCACCTGTCTGGAAACTATTCATCGTCATAAGTAAAACATATGGCAGCGAAGTGGTTGATTTTGAAGGAAACATACATCGTCCACTGCCTGTTTAAAGACGTACCAATACAACGAAGGCAATGTTAATACCTATATATGTATTAATGCAAATATAGTTTTAACATTTGTGTCATGTAAATATATTGTCGATAGTATGTTAATTCATGAACTTGACCGACACCAGTGTATACAATAAACATGCATTGTATACAGAAACTTAAACAAATATCTTTGCTAGAACGAGACAAATTTGCATTTAGGGTTATACTGAAAGGAATTGCATTATAATATGATAAGGTAAAGGACTAGAGCAGTCGTTGTAATCCATTGACCGTTTGTGTTGACAGAAGTAAAGATTTGTAAAAATGACAAATATATATTTTAAAAAGGCAGTCGACGAGGTATGTTGTCTTCATATTCAATCAAATACTAGTTATGCCATACATTTTCAGAGGTCAACATATATGGACATGTAGTATTACAAGTAGTATAACAATTATTGTTGAAAATCTGTCGTCATTTTTGCATAAGCAACTGGATTTATTATTTGCCCTGTGCTATAAACACATTCAAGGCTCATTCGTATCAATCCATTTTACGAAACACATAAATACCTGCATGCTAGATAGTTTATAAGTGGTTGTGATGTTTCATACTTTTTTTAAATAAGGTTCAAATAAGTGGACTCACCACTCAATTAAATACCATAATAATAAGGGTGAATTTAATGCCAATAATAGCACATCTGAGAGCAATTTAACTGCAAATGTATTCATATGAAGTGATATGTTGTGTGATGACATTGTTTTATTGTTTTCACAGACACAGCAAACTTTGATAACGATAATTAGATTTGATATACTTAGAAACGCATATTTTACGAAAATATTTGCCAAGTTTTCCAGTTTATTTATCGGTAAATGATATCATGACAACATGGGCACATGGACAAACACACATATTGTGCACATTTTAATGCGAGACTCTTGAATGCAGTATACAGTATAAAGTAAAAGATCCATGATATAACTGTATAGGATGTACATGTATTCAAAGTACCTGTAATTTGTAGTGGTTTTTAGGATATATGTAAATATAAATATAAACATCAACAAATACATAGCATTAATATAGCGCACACATTATTTATATATTTTATTGCGCTTCACAATTGCATATTAGGCATTAAGACAAAAACGTGTAAACAATATACATTTCTGTTCAAGAACTGTAAAACAATCAGAATGTATTCTTTCAGTTTGTTATGTAAGTAATATAAATCATACATATGTCGACAAACGCATGGGACCTCATACAGTGACACTTAGAAAATTGATCACATTAAATGTTATTTACATGTTTTAACGCAATTGTTAACCGAGAGTTCTATCTTTAAACAAATTCGTTTGAATATATAATGTCACACCATAAAATCTTCCTTAAACAGGCTTATTTTGAAATAAATAAACATTGTATCACCTTCAAATCAGCTCTTCAAATCATTGTGTCAATGTGTCGCCTCAAACTATGTTGTTGTTTGTTCAACTATATTTCCACGAAGAGATGTATGTGTTATGCTATCTTGTATTTTGTAAATGATTCTGATCCTGTACTAAAGATTGACACTCGCGCTTTCGGTCTAACTAATCCACTGCAACTCTCCTCGGGGACATTAATACGGGTAAAAAAAGACATTAATGCAAAAGGTTTTGGTCATTCTTCACTTCCTAGTAAAGTGCATCTAATGTCATTTTGTCTTCTGGGAGACATTTAATATGTAATGAGGACGTTTCATTGTTCGTTGTTCCAGTGGTGTAGTTTGCAGAGACACGAAATCGGTTTGGTCATAAAGGCTTCGTTGTTGAATGCCGTGTAGCTTTGAACAAACTGTAAATTTGCATTCGAATACGAATATATACGTTTAAGAACGGTAATTGAAGAAGTTATAATGTTCTTCAACAACATACCAAATATTTAATTTAATATTTTATCAGAAAGCAACTGAAATCAGAGATTTAAATAATCTTAAATGGTTTTCATATTCCAGTCAAAACAACCTTCACGTACCAAAAGACTTGTACGCAAATTAAACATTCCAGTTGTTCTTATCTGATAAAGTCATACAATACATAAACACAACTTTATTTTCTCAAACGATATTTACGCTAATAAAACGTGTGTCGAGCGTTGATTAATTATTTTAAATAAGAATTTATTCTGTAATATGCATACTCTAATGTACTCTTAAATTATGAATATTACAAAACCTTCCAACTCGCCCGTTTTTCCCTACTTTCTTGTTAAATTCTATAAATAGTTTAAACGTGCATCGCAGAAGGATCGTTGGTATAGGCTAACAAGTACGATTTCCTATTATAAATTATATTTTATTTTTCGCAATGATAAATTGAAATAATTCGTGATAAGTCATGGAATGTGAAAAATAAAACATAGTTCACATACTCCAACAATTATGGAATGTAACATTCAATATGTTTCTTTAATGAGTATTGAGTGTCTCATCATTTCAGGTCCTGAAAATGGGATAATTTCATAATTGTCTGTCTGTAAATACAACTTGACAAGTCATGCTGTCGCTGTGTTAATCAACTTAAAAACCTCGGCGAGTCGATAACATGTTAAAGAAATAATGAGCTTTGTATATCTTCTCCGAAATTAAATATTTCCAAAGGTTACGGATACAATGTATAATGCGATATGTAAGAGTACGGTCTGTCGACATTAAAGAAGCTTGTATCTTGTTTAAAAGTAGTATTGTCTCAATGCTTATGTGTTTGTTTATACATTTGAAACCATTGATCACATGTGTATTTGCTTCATTGAATATTATGTTAAACCGTTGTGTCGAAATGATGTTTCGAGAAACAAGACCAAAAATGCAGTTAATTTTTATTTTCAAAATACTTAAGAGTCTTTTAATGACCATATACATTTGCTGTTTGCTGTTTGTCCGCTGACATATACTGCTTGAATTAAATGGATAAACACCTAATAATTGGTGATAATAACCGCAAGCAGTGCCTTCTTAAAATGGAAACAATCCAACGTATAAAACTTTAGGTATACATACCTATTCGAGTAATGTTTAATATAAATTATCTATACTTTTGCTTAAAGACCATACTTGACAATTGCGTTTATATTGTTATCACAATCGTATAGCGTAGCATGCTCTTCAATGAATTACATTTTCTTTTACGGCCCAAATTACAAATTAAGATTTCTAAAAGTATACCAAAGAATGTGATTGTACACAATGTGAAAAACAGGGTAACACTTACATGTACTTGCACCACATGAAACAGCTGACATAAGAATAACTAAGGGATGCCACAAGAGGAACATAGAAGCATTTACCGTCGAACACCGTGGATTTATTACAACAACTGGTTTGAAATGCTATGTTATAACATTATATTTCAAAAACAGATATAACAAGAACATGTCAATAAAGTGACGAATATCCCACAACACTACATGTAGTAATAAGGAGTAAGTTGTAGCTAAGCAATTGTGGACCACGGATAGCGGCTAGTTGTAATCGCAGGTCTATTTAAACGAATTATGTAGTAATCAATAATATAATGTTTTATACCAAACATTAAACCGCTGGGCTGAATGGTTTCAGAGGATAATATTGTTTAGTTATTATGATATAGAACTGTATAAAAACTATTTGACCATCCGGTTAAAATTTAATGAAACTTAGCAGATTGCTACAACACGATATTAAATACCAAATATATACCTTTGTGCTTTCAGATTTTTACATTTTTGCTAATTAAGAATTAAATATATTCAATAAANGTATATATACTTTCAATTGTATACTATGGGCTGAATATTCGTGTTAAGAGACGATGAGAATAAAAATACGCATACTTTCTTGCTGTCTTAGAGAGGACCATATGCGTACACAATGTTATTTTACATCTACTTATACGTTTGCATATCGTTAACGATATTCATTTTACTTGGCATTAACGTTATTCGGAAATTGTATGCATCACATAACCGATAAGAAAACATCGTTCTGATTGGCCGCAACATCACCTCTTGGGTTCAAGTCGTTGGGAATACAATTATATTTGTGATATTTACTTTGTTTTTAACATTTCATCTTGCAGACATATAAATAAGTTTGCCCTTTAGTTTCAAATATTTATTAAAAAAAAAGAAACAGTTTACCTGAATTATTCAACTGTACGATCTATTTATACTTTGACGACGCTTTTCTGATCTCCATCAGATAACCTTGCAATGGTTAGCCCTTGTTCGTCATTCGATTTAATTTCATTTATACGTCATCATGAGATTTAAGCCAGAGAGCCCCGTCAGTCTTGAGTCGAAGTTATAAACCGTGCAGTATACTTCTTAATCTATATTTTATCAAATATAACTTGCAAAACGTCACTGACAGTCACTCAAACGTTTTGTTACAATCTCAACAAAATTTGATTATACACGTAAAGCAATTATTGGTTAATGCATGAACTCTAAAAAAATATACATTGCAAAATATTGTGTTNTGCAATATATGTACAATGGAAAATTTCAAAGGGCCATAACTTCTTTCATCCACACATATTTGGCTTCCTCAAGTGTAATTAGCCAGGTGACTACCAGAAAAGGTCTCGATGATAATGATTTTATCCACCAAGCACTGAAGTTGATATGTTTGGTATAAACATTTCGGAATAACAAGAGAAAAACAAAAGTGATACCTATCATAAGTTCATAATCAATAATCCAATTCAGAACACGCTTCCATCGTACCTCTTCTACATGATTTCATGTTAATAAACCTATTTCAATTAATCCACTTTGTCCTTAATTCCGTTCGATTACCTTAACCCCGTGTCTTACCCAGCACCGCACTGTTTATGCTAATTTATGTATTGTTTCTGCTCGGATCAAGACGGATCAAACCTATGACGGAGCTATTCATTGTTTATATATACTGGAAGGGCAAAAACCAGGCCCTACACATTGCTTTTGAAATCTACTGCGCGTGTATTGTTATCTAACATGACGTTGAAATGTGTATTTCCTAACCCGATTCCGAATTACAAAGAGAACTAGTACGGGTATAAAGCGCATCAAAAGTATCAAATATGAACAGAAAAATAAAATTACTATATACTAAGATTTTATTTTGTTTTACTTTTGGGGTAATACAATGTAAGTTTTGAATATTATACATATAATGTTTGCCCCAAACACATAGATTCGTGTTAACCGGTCTGTGTGATTCATGTTATAGTTAAAAAACATCACGTTCACGATCCAAAATTGTAGTGTAAACATTTGAAAATGAATAATACTGCGTTAGCGTTAATCGGTCAAGAATGTGATGCATTAATCTACATATTTCACGAGCAAAAACCATCGACGATCTTATTAGCAAACACTCATTTCAGCATAAACAAAAAGGTATATTCCAAATTATGTGTTCGTCTTAAAACAGGAGACGAAACTGATTGCTCTTGATAGATATGATACTTATATGCACAATCACGAAGCCNACATACATAGTTGCAAAGTTGCTTCTGGTAGAAGGATTACTCCTGTGACACCAGCTCTAGGTTTTGGTCACTGTGGCGGATGCTTTGCGCTGTCACGACGGTGGATTTATAATCATACTTTATCTCTTGATCCATCCAGAACTTATCTAGTCTTAGTTCGAATGTTTTGACATTTTTGAGTCTATAACACTAGGTGGTAAGCTATTCCATAGATCAACAGTTCTGTATGTGAATGAGTGTTTCTTTAGATTGGTCTAAATTTATATAGCTTTTGCTTATGCCCTCTAGTTATTTGGTCAGCCACTACTTCATTATGTAACGTAAACATATTTCTGCGGTTGTTATCATATTTCTCATTCATGATATTATATGTCTCTATCATGTCTCCACGAAAACGTCTATATGACAGGCTTGGCAGTTTCAGAGCTCTCAGTCTTTCTTCGTACGGTAACTCGTGTAATCCAGGGACCAGTTTTGTAGCACGACGCTGGACATTCTCTTTTAATGTATTACTTAAACTTGACTTCTCGCTATCTTGACAATTTTCGTCTTTGTTATTTTTTATGTTCTCATTATAACATTTTTTAATAGATTTAAAATGCTGTAATCTAATTATCAATGACCTTTTTCATGTATTGATACTTTAATTAACAGCTTATGTAATTCAATACTGAACACATATTCATGCTTTTATATGTGTTATTATGATTTGAAATTGTATACACATGGACTGCATGTATATTGTACATTGAATAAACCTTCTATCTGAAACTGCCTCCAAGGAAAAATAAGATGTATAAAATAAAGATGTAAGATAAGATTTAAAGCAATTATTTAAAGGCCCTATAAAGGTGACAAATCCAATTATTATGCATATAAANACAAATTAAGATTTCTAAAAGTATACCAAAGAATGTGATTGTACACAATGCAAAAAACAGGGTGACAATTACTAGCACTACATGTTACAGCTGACTTTAAGATAACTAAGGGGTGCTACAAGAGGAACATAGGAGCGCTAACCTACGAACACCGTGTATGTATTATATCAAATGGTTTAACATGCTATTTTATAACATTAAATATTAGAAACAGATATAACAACAACATGTCAATAACGTGACGAATATCCCAAAACACTACATGTAGTAATAAATAGTAAGTTGGAGCTAAGCAATTGTGGACCACGGAGGGCGGCTAGTTGTAATCGCAGGTCTATTTAAACGAATTATGTAGTAATCAATAATATAATGTTTTATACCAAACATTAAACCGCTGGGCCATATAATTTCAGAGGATAATATTGATTAGTTATTATGATATAGAACTGTATAAAAACTATTTGACCATCCGGTTATAATTTAATGAAGCTTAGCAGACTGCTAAACACGATATTAAATACCAAATATATACCTTTGTGCTTTCAGATTTGTACATGTTTGCTAATTAAGAATTAACTATATTCAATAAATAATTATTATGCTACAGGAATTCTAAATTAAAATGCGCAAAACGAACAGACGTCTACGGTATTTCCAGTACACCGCCTGTACTCCGTAGTTTGAGTAATATACGTTAAGAAAATATTAAATATATGTTTCTGTTGAATTTGGTATTTATTTATCATTTTAGGTTCGCATTTATCTATACTGTGTTGATATATGTGAGGTTTTATGCATAAGCCGCTGACCACATACGAATAAAGACAGTTTTTAGCTATAATCATCAATAGTATATTTACATATGATTAAACATTGTAACATAAATTTATTGAATCAATGTATTTTACCGCTTATGATCTACGGTGTATTAAGATATTTAAAAACGTTTAGCCACATTAGCATATTCTTTTAGCATTTGTTCAGGTACATTTCAATTAATACCAGTAATAAAGACTGACTTCAAATCAACGTTTCTAGTTAATATTCAACAGCCTCTGTGTCGTTCACGTTTGAACTGCGGTAGGTTGTCTATCAACTACATTATGATGATCGGGCACAGGCCCTGGTTTCGTTGAAAGAACAATCATATTAAATATACGCAATTCGTTGGCACTGCGTTTAGTTCTATTTTACTCGGATTACATATTAATACAGATCAATATTTGAATTTGAATAACACGAAATCTCAAATTTTATAAAAAATTCCGGTACTAATGTAGCTGCAAAATTACCATTATAATCTTTCTATTGAAAGATCGCGGTGCTGTTAACTGAAAATGTAATCATGTTCGGGGTTTTCTGCGCTCGACCATTCATGACTTTAAGTATACAAATGTTGCTGTAAATTTATAAATTTCAACTTGATGTAACACATACTCTTACCAAAACATGCGACACGATAATATTTCCGAAAAGAAAAACAATCTGTAAAATTTTGGTTAAAAATGAACTCGAAACTTGGAATATGAAAAAAAAACAAGGACTGTTTTATGTTTATTTAAAAAAAAACGGATTTTGGAAACAAGTAGAAAAGTGATTAACGCTTAGTTTGTATTAATATTCGCTCTTTATATTTACGTTACTCGCTAAGAAATTGGTTAGCAGGGGTCACACAATTACAGCTCGCGCTAAGAAAATTAATAGCGAGTTAAGTCGAGATATAAAGCGAATACTAATACGAAATAAACGATAATCACCTTCATACTAATATGACTAGAAAGTGAGCGGCATTGGAATATTTAAACAAAAGTCATAAAGGGTATACAATGGCGAAAAATACCTGTTTCGGCACTGACGTCGCCATCTTGATCGTCACGTGATTACCCCCTCTGATAGTACTAGTGTTTGATATTGCTGTTTACAATTACTTGTAATGTAAAACAAAGAAAATACACACTAATCTTTCTTCACTTTTAACTGAATGTTTTACCATATGTTTTCATAGAAAGGGTTTAAATTAAGCTGTAATTTTATTGTATTTGGAATTGTTAAACATCGTGAACGTCATATTTAACAAGAAACCGTCGGAGACGAGTGATGCTCCCCACAGGTGTTTTTTGTCACAATATTGCACTATATGTACAGTTTATAGAAAAATTCAAAGGGCCATAACTCTGTGAAACATCATCCGACCATAACCGGCTGATAATATGCACATCTCCTATTGGTAGTGAAGCTTTCCATAAAGTGTCATTGAATTCC
>VMBQ01006878.1:16308-51253 GCA_007657795.1 Dreissena rostriformis
GCTACACGGAAACCGTTCTTCTGAAGAACCCATAACTGATGCCATATATTTAAAGTGCATTGGGCAATCGTTATATTGTTAGAATTCGTAATCGATGTTGATTTGTCAGTTAAAATTTAACGTTTGATTTTTATTCAACGTTACTACGATGATATTTGTTTGTAATATGGCTGAAGTTGATGACGATGATGATGATAATTATACTAATTGTTATCATGCTGGTGGTAATGATCGTGATAATGATACTAATTATTATACTAAAAAGTATGAATAAGGATTACAAATGTGAGTTTCCTACTTAAGCCCAAAGCTAGATAAGACACATTTTATAATACCGTTCTTTATTTCAATGCACGATGAAATTCCTGCTTTTGATGTGACATTAACAAAACAATCACCAGATGATTTTAACAAAATAAGGACGAAATAAGGTATTTCTCAATCGACAGAGACTTTAACGACCCTTTGCTAATGTCTTCTCGTAAAATACATTAAAATTTAATCTCTACTAAAGGACACCATGCGTTGTAATCGTGCTGTTGGTAACGTGAACATAAGTGCCCATTTGCTGACATATTAATCTGTCTAGGGTAATACAATTGTGAAAATTATGGGGAATATATATAATTATATAGGTTATATAATGGAAACATGTAATTGTGACAACAGTTTAGGTTAAATTAGCATAAGAACTTCGTGTAATTTCGCCTTTTTCGTAAATAATCATCCCTCCTAACGTTTTCCAAGTATTGCGTAAAACTACAAAAATCGGTCAATATAAATACCAGATGCGTACAATATATCACCCAGTTAATCAAATGCCTACGTGACGTGAAGGTAGAACCTTGTCGTTTACAATAAGAGATCCCAGCATCGACCCTTCGGAAGGCAAACATTTTTCTTCAAAGTTTGTACCTGCTTTGATACTAATTTAAGACTATTCCACACAGTGTAGTCTTGTTAACAAACATATTTAATAGAATTGAAAATAAATGCGAAAAAGTGTGAACAAGTCTCTTTATTTCCCTTGTCAATTTGCCCCTGAGTATGAAAACATTTTATTAAAGCATTTTGAAGGTTGAGATGAGTAATTTTTTCCTGATTTGTGTTTATATTATGTCAGCATATTGTTTGTTCCACCATGAGTTAATAATGATCCATATATAATTTTCACATATTTAATATATATTTGTGAAAGAATGTACACGAATGCAACGTTATTCTGTATATCATTGCTATGATGAGCAATAATTTATTAAATTTAAGATAATTCGTCAAAACATGCAGGGGGTGAAAACGAAGCCGTGAACTTTGAACATTAATAAATGAAGCTATCAACTATATATAAATGTTCGCCTTTAAATATCCACTGTGCATTGTCAAAGCAGGTCATCTTCGTCAAGATAACAGTATTATAGTTTTGATTAGCAATAGTTACAGTCTTCAAAGATTGCAATAATCCTTCACTTATGCACAATGTATCCCACTGCTACCATCAACACAGTATGCATAAACAACCTCTCTGTGTTTGAAGGATTCAAAATCCAGATATGGTGGCATATATATATAATATGTGTATGCATGTGTTATATTGTATACATAATAAAATATTTCGTGAGTTGAGAATACAGCATTATTAAATAGTGAACATGATATTTATGCAGTGTAGTCACTATACAATTCTTACTTGACCTCAGTGATATTATAAGCATCTGTAAAACTGTGTTTCACGTTGAGTTACTGATTGCTGATGGCACTTATTGTCTACGGCTACTGATAAAATGTTACGTTTTATGGCTCGTTTTCAACAAACACTTTTACGGAGCACTCAGGTCACAGTGGTCGTATATGTGGAATTTATATTAATTTAATTTCCTGGCATAATGGACTCTTTCAAGAACTGTGATTTTACAGGCTTGACAAGAAAGCAACATCGGAGACGGCATAATTGAAATGTGTTTCACAAATCGATTTTATAATCTTTCATTGTTGGATAAAGAAATAATACCAGTAACAGAAGTATTAATCAGTAGACATACATAGCACATTACCGGTTGATAGAGGTTTCTTAGTACAGATGGGCCAGAAAAGGATGTCGGAACTGATTCCCTTTAGAAATATCAGAAATGCTCAGTATACCTAAATATGTGAAATAAAATATACACAATTGAAGAAGATATGAAGGATCGGGTAAGGTATATGCAGACAATGTTGCAAAGCAACTAATATTAAATATTTTAAAATGTTTTCCCATGAATATTACAAATAAACATTTCTGCGAATAAAGAATTGTTCCAATGTTAAATTAATGCTTTTTCCTTTCATCCGACCATTTGACTTCTTTATTACAATCCATAGAGGAGCAATAAGAGACGGATCAAATTAATTCGGTGTCAAATTGGCATTTGTTTCCTGAACAGTAATTCTAGTCATTTACATTGATTTATTCCCGTAAAAGTAATGTAAATTTGAAATAGCCTATAAGGACCATTTATCATGAGTGTGAGAGTGTACATTAGTTATTTTTTGATGACATTGAAATAGGTTTCGTCGTATTTAATCACATAAATAAGATTATAAAAACACACATTTACTAATGTTTGAATACAATCTTAGTTATTATTTCAACAAGTTTATAATGATATGTAAATCGTATATTGTCTTAAAAGATTTTCATGTCAATTTAATCCCATGACTTTACATAATAATAAACATTTCATTATTAAAAAAAAAACATAAAAATATACACTAAATTGCTTGTTACGGCATTGCATAAACTTCAAATATCTTACATCGTTATCCGTGTGTGTTGTATACTGATCAATTTCAAACGAGTGTTTTACGAACAATAAACTTATCGTTATCTAATGGAATATTTTGTTTATATATTTTCTATTAATGTATTTTTAAATTTCAACTCAGAAACTATTCAAGCTTTTCATTTTTTTAGTACTATTAAAAAGGATCATATCCTGACATGTAAGCTGAACTATAGGTATGCATTTACTATTGTTCTATTAAAAGTATGAACATCGAATTTAATTAGTTCTTGATAGTATGCGCAGTTCAGAAAGAAATGTGTAATTGTTTTTACTACATCCTTTCAAAATATACAACGATTGTTTGAAACTATATTCGTGTTGAAAATTAAGGATTATTTGGACTATTTGACATCAAACCACTTTGAAATTTGACATTCAGAGCAAGTTAGTGAATATGTTGCGGTGATATGTTAATATTTGGTGTATGCAATTTCTACAAAACACTTCAGATATCAAGGATTGCATAAAGCGAGGAAAACATTTGCAAAACATAGCTCTGATAGGTAAGAACAACATTAAACAACATCATATGACATCGTACTTTTGCTAGCATTTAATACAAAAGTAGCATGCATCTGTGAATTTCACTCTACGTTTGAACAAGCATTGAATATTAAACTAAAAAAACATGAAATATTGTTAATTTAGTATCATATACGTATTTGCTGTTTCCATTGTAGTTATACGTACTTCGTGGTCTGTTCATAATTGGCATAATTAAGCATAATGTATATCGACTACTGTAAATATCCAATTAAAATAAAGCGTGAGTTCAGCTGCAATACGTATCACGTCTATTTATACAGCTTTATGTTTAATGCACTGTTTAATGCACTTAGACATTTAGTTCAACAAGACACTTTGTACGACACGTACAGTAGCGTCTACACTTCAAATAACGATCGCCTCTGGCAAAAATGCAGCCTAACCTTCGACAGTACGTGTGTTGATTGTGTCCACTTGTATGCACTGAGCGGAAAAGACCGGAGGTAATTAGATTGCCTGGTGTATTTTCGGTTTGTAATGGAACATTTACCGAGTGGTAACAGGATAGTCACTGCCGGTGTGGTATCACGTATTGTACCAGCGTGTATAATATGATATAAACTATACGTATAGTATAGACTTATACAAGTTATGTTTAGTTAATAATCATAGTGTTTTAAATAAAATAATATGAGTATATTTAAGCGGCTATGTCATCGGATGCTGCAATAATTAACACTAATAATTGCATACTGAGTTAAATGCAGCGTTTACAATTTTGGTGTCAGTATGCACCTCAAAGGCCGATCAATAAAAAAGTAATTTTAGTTTTACCTCTCCTTAATTACCATGCCGCCGTTCGTATTAGCATCATTTTTATAATCTGTTTTGTAATAATTATTACTTAAATATGAACATGTACCTCGAAATGTCATGCACTCGTTTAGCCCATTACTTAAGCATTTAATTGTATTTAGGCAAACCAATTTTAGCAAGTCATTATTGTCAATGAAGTATGTCAACTGTTTTTTGTTTTCATAGTGAACATCCGTTGAATTGCGTTATTGAAATGTGTTGATAGGCTTATTGTTGACCTATATAAATTGTTGTGTAGTTATATTATATGTTAAACTAAGTGATTAAAACCACGGGGACAATACTATCTATTTACATTCAATGCAAAATTATTAACAAAAAGAAAATTGATGGATAAGTTATTGCCAATAATGTTCTCATTAACATGACTTTAGACTACTGATTTTACATTTGAAATTGAAATATCAGTATATTTTAAAAGTACCGTTAGTGGTCAAATATGCATATCATATGTAAGCAATAAATCTAAATTATTAAATTGTATTATTTTGGAAATACCATATCTCTCAAATCGATGCGACTTTAGACTCCTCAGTCGTATTGAGCCAATTTACATATCAGCAAATGTATTGCTTAAATCAACAGAGATTGAAGATGGCAATATCTGAACACATTTGTTTTCAAATCCAGAGTATTTTAATCCGAGTGTTTGATTATCCGAGTCTGACATCGTGTTTAAGAAGCCATATGTCCAATGTTATCACGTGGACATTGCTGAAAAAATAGAGAAGACAATGAATATAGATAAATAATCCTGTTTATACACTCGTGCAGCTTTTTCTGTTTTACATTTAAAGGGGCGCATTTCCATACTGTCTGTGTCTCTATATGGTGACATTTATCCTTTTTGTACACAACTTGCCTAATCCAATACCGCGAATGCTATTGTTTAGGCTTGTTTGTGCTCGGAACAAGAAGAATAAAACACATGACGGCCGTAGGCATTTGTTACTATTGGTATGGCCAGAAGCAGTTTCTACAAATTATGTTTGAAACCCACGACGCATTTATTGTTATCCCACATGACGATTGAATATTGATTATACACCTAATAACTCTTATGCATCGATGAGAAAATAGTACTGGTATAAAATGTCGTAAAAGTAACTGATGCGAAAATACATTAAAATTATGAAATAAAAGAACATTTGTTTGTTTTCGGCTCTTACAGTGAACTTATTGTCTTAGTTAAGTAAGAACTTTGCACATTTTCACTCGCGATTGACAAACATATTTTCTCACTTTAATGAGACAAAAAGTTCACGTAAGTACACCGAAAACAAACAAATAGCCTCTTAATGTTACATATTTGTTCCATAAATATTTAAATGAATCACGGCGTTTCCATGAAGCTTATCATGCCATATATCAAGCATATTACCCTTGTACATTCACATGGGATTCTACGACAAGTTTGTAATGACAGATGTCTTTTAGAGATGGTTCAAATAGTCTGTTACAACAAAAACATAGGAAATACAATAGGCAGCTTATTTATTAAGAGGTTTGTCGGTATTCATTTTATCCATGTTGCACAGTTAACGTTCTTTCTAGTATGGCCATGTAGCGTATAAATGTATATGTAGACGTACCGTAGTTGTATTTAAATCATCAAAACATATAATGAGACACTGAATGGATTAATATAGTGCTTTTACAAAGTATGTGACCTTTATGCACCGGTGAGCATCGTTAAATAGGATTAGCGCTGTGTTGTGATCTTTTCCGTTTCTCTTTATTGTCTTCGAAACCATTTTAATAATATGTATCTTATATTGTTTTGGAAAGCTATATTGACTATCGGGATTTTTTTTAAGAATACATTCTAAAAAATGAACGGTCTGACAAGTCATTGCGATTTCAAAAAACAAATAGTGTGATCGGTAAGCATGGTTTGAATTAAACATTCTTTTTTTTTTAAACACAAGAATTGCAAGATTACTTATATCTTTAATACTATTTAACATATTATTTGTAAAAATACTTGATAATCGATGACGTAAGCATAATCACACGACGAACGGAAGAGGTTTTAATTTCTAGTTTCGATTCGGGTTTTCCGTTGTTATATAATTAGAACCTCATGGGGTTAATATTGCCTAAGCTATGATACAGAAATGATTACATTAGGTATAGCCATTCAACATATTGTCATCTCTACTCCGGGAAAACCATTTGACTGTTCCTAAATCTCATTAAATATATGTAAACTGTTTTAAAGGAATTTGGGTAATCTGAAGCAAACTAACTGTGATCTAATTGATTTTACAAACTATTGCATGTGCATCAACTGGTAATACATGTGTATGTTTTGTTCTTCTCGAACAACATTTGCAAACAACATCTGAATGCGTTTCTTTCTAAATGTAAACTGACCCAACGACTTACCTCGTATTTGTGTAAAAAAAATAGATTCATTTTCTTAAATGAAATTATTCACGTTTCTAAATTGGTTCTATTTATAGTTTTCGGTATTGATCGTACTTCTTCGTTTTACGATTTGATTTAGCGGGAAATTAGCTCGTGCATTGCAAGGTTTCGTGGCGTTATAAAGGTGTATAGAGGCATTCTTTGTCACTCGAGGTTTAATTGGCAGCAAAGAAAGGTCGTTTGACCGCCACCCCCCCTTACTTGGTTAATTTTTTATATCATATGTATGATATATGTGGATATCATGTTTTTGTGTTATTCATTTTTATTTTCAGAATTTACGTCTGTGAAAGTTTTAAGAGAAGTATTTGTACACTGTTGTTGTTAATATAGTAAATTAAATTTCTTTGCAGATTTTATTATTATATTTCAGTATTACTTACTTGTTGTCTCCTCTGCTGTAACTGTTTTTAGTATATTTTCAGTTACCAATTATCAGTCATCAGTACTCCGTTCAATGAGCAAAAACGCCCTGGGCCATTGCAGTTGGATTAAGTCCACTTAATCAAGATTCTATTGAATTTGTAATATGCTGCCAAATACATGCCGTTAACCTATCCGATGTGTTGTTGTTTGATTCTGTTGTAGAAGCAATTTAGATTAGGGAATAATGGATTTACTCACAATGAAATAGGGAGTAATGATGGTTCGAGTGACATGTATCCTTTTGTTTGCTCTTTCAAATGCATTAACAAACACATCAATCAATAACTATTACCTTTCAAATTTATCACATTAAGTTTTCAAAATGTTTCTTCAGATTCCTGTATGCGTTTGTGCTATTTTTGCACTCGAGCTCTATGCATCAAGTAAGAATCCCTTAACTAATACCAGCAGGCAAAAATCCACGTTATCATTATTATATTTACTGAACCTAATAATGTACGGCTACATGTACAGGCTTGTATCCCCATTAATAAAATTCGCACACAATTATCCGAAAAATGCGATTAACTGAGTCAAAACTAAGATGCAATACTCACCTTATTGCATACATGAAGTTTTTAACGCGTGTTCGATAAATCGTTTATAAGTTTATCCTATTAAATTTGAGAAAAAATGCATATGGACATAAAGACATACAGACATTACATAGTTTATCGAATTATACGTATTTCAATTTTTAAGCACTCACACATATTAAAACATATTTAAAGTAAACAGCCAAGCCATTGCTTGAGGTACACACATACACGTGTTAATATTTTAAATTCTTTTTAAATAAAAAGAACATGTAATTGATATAAAAAGGAGGCAAAACTATCAACCCTCTTTATATCGTTCAAAATTGCGTTTGCAGACATCGTTCCTGCAAGAACTGCGTCAATGTAGCGCAATGTATTGTTTAATTGCATGGTCGGCTACTTATCACAAGGTGAATATATCCTTTTGACCATAGACAAGTGCTTACAAATGAGAGCATGACAGACGTCCTCGCCGTAAACAAACAATTCTGTATTAGTGAAATTACACTAATTGCTATATCGCTTGTTATTATGTCAGACGAAACTTTATGCAAAATCTCCACAATGTACTCCAGATCATTGACTCAATAAGATAAACATACACTTACAAACCTACCAATGTCCACGTTTCACTGAGCATTAACGCCAGACACGCACACAAACACGCATCATTACGTATACCAACCGAACACTTCTGAATGCAAGCCAATACATAACCTACCGTAAATAAATAAATTGAGAATAAAAGCAGCGATTCTTTTACCCACATCACATTACAGTTGCCTTGCTTTCAGTCGAACGATGCAATGCAGTAAGAAAAGTGCACTCATGTTACACTATCAATCCTCGTAACATGGTATAGATTATGGTATACATTAGCTTTAAACAGGCATGTGTATTTATTACATTAAACAGTATTTAATACGCAATAAGATCTATGACAAAATCTATAAAAACACGTTATTTGACAAGCATGAACAATTTCCAAACACAACCATAACTCGAGCTCCTATATTGCTAACTGGATTTCATAATTATAAACCTTATGGTGGCCTGTTTTGAGATCATACTCTACCATGTGCTTGTCCCGCTTCGGTCGATGCATACTATCTAACCGGACGCCTTGATGGCTATTTGACATTCCCAGCAATACTAAATCAATTCCATAGCTCATTATATCAATATCATTATTCGCATTCAATGCTAGGCAGACTATCACCGACGATGTTTCTACTAATTCCTGGTTAAACAAATTATAAAGCCATTTTTAGTTTTAAGGTATGATTATAATTGTGTTTTAGAATGAAAGGTCGATTTCTTTTTCAAGATGAATATTCAATAAGTACAGACATATTTAATTTAAACAATCGTGAATTGATATTGCACTTATTTGCTTGTAACAAACCAAACGCGATACACTTAGGCTACTTCTATGTTTTCGTAACTACAGTTTTCCACAAGGCAATGTGTAATATTTAGGAAGCATATGCTGCCACTGTGGTTAAGTGGTGTTATCACCTGTTCGCATAACATGAACGATAGTTTCGATTACGAAAACACTCGGTTTGGTCATACAAACGTTTTAACAAATGTTTAAGACGGGAACACCCAAGAAACCTTAGACACCGCCCTTAATCCACAAGGTACATGTTTTGGTATTGAATAAACGCCAACATCTTATATAGACATGAATTTGTAATGAATTAAACAGAATCACGTTTAACATAACATCGTGACCGTGTATGTATAATAACATCTGGGAAAATGCATGTTAAGCAATACCGAATAATTTCCGGTAAATGTTTACCCATTTTTGCGTTTTTTGGTATTTGCTTGAATTAATTAACAAATATCAGTGGAATGCAACCTATTTAACCATGTATGTCGAATGATAGAATAATAGAACGTATACAGTAAAATATTGTTTAAGGGATATATTCTCTGTCCGAAGGGAGAAAACAACACTTATTTGCTTATATTTTCTTTATTCCACTTGGTACACCACACTTACTATATTAAAATCATATATAATGTATTAAATTTATACCAATTAAAATGTCTTCATTAATAGTTAGTTTCATAAGAGTTAAATTTGTAAATAAATGGTTAAAACAAAATTGAGGGTTGGCAACTTGGAATATCTGTGAATCGTAAATTGTTCGATCAATGTTTCTAAAGTTTGGTAGCAAAATACTATTACAAAAGTAAATATGCGAAGTAAGAACAGATCATCAAAATGTCGTATTACAGCTTTTATACCTTAAACAAAGGACATGATCTAAACGACCATTTATTGAACACAATACATAATTAATNCGTTATAATAAGTTCTATATATTCATTACTTTTTTCTAAATACAATTTAAAATTATTTTGGTAAGCGCACATAGTTGTTTTTCTATTTGCAGAAACAATATTTACTAGTTTCTCATTAATTATTTATAAGTTTAATAAACTAACAACATTTCAAAACGCATGTGAATAAGTAATTTTAACGTGTTCAATTGAACCAATTCGCACTAAGCAATGTATGGCATTTATGCATTTTAGGCAAACAATGTAATGTTTTATATCCAGAATGCTGCAGGGAGAGTTAGCGTTAACGACGAACAAATATAAATCAACGTTTTTGTATGAAAGCTTTCAACCGTTGTTCCCATAAATGTCCCATGATGCCTATTTTAGAATAGGCGTTAATTCGCGGCATATTTACGAAAATAACGACTATTTATTATATAAACTTAAATGGTTAACATTCATGAGTATAGAAAATACTCGTTTAACATCGCAATATATCGTTCACAAGTTGGCATGAATTACGTTTAATCCAATCTGTTTACATTTTCAATGTATTACTAATACATATAAGTCATTCGAAATAGAGTGCATCATGTTCTTATCAACAGCAAGCAGTCATCAAGTAACAAACGATAACATATCAAGCCCGAAAATTGCTTCGAATAAACGAAATGCACCAGTTAATCGATCCGTTGTTGACAGTTGATAACATATCTTGAAATTCACGTAATATTTGATTGCGTTCGTTTCTAAAATCTTTTCAGATTCACTCTCACAAAATACTTCTCAAAAGTTCACCCAGTAAAACCCATCGCCTTTAACATGTCAAGCTAAATAAACATGTGTTACCCTTATTTCCTTTATAAGTGACGTTAATCATATGCAGAAGTAACACTAATTATGTATTTCAAAATAAGAAAAAAAGCAATCAGCATTTTTCTTTCGAATTTTCCTTGATTATCGAACTCTGTGAAAGTGTTTCTGTAATGTGTGTTTAAGTAGTTGTACGAGACAAAATAATTTGATTCATAAAGCGCGTTGTTAAGGATTGTGCAATGCATAGTTTAAAACGAGTTCATTATTTCGGTCAAAATCGAACATACGTACGTTTAACATGTTCAATGTCAGCGCATAATAAGTAATTTTCTCATTATAAATATAACATGAACACTCTAGACGGATCTTTCAGATGTTTAAAACATATATGATGAATACCTTGCCGTACAATTCATATCAATATTACATCGGCCCTCTGGACATCATTCTTAATGATAAGTAAATCATACAACGATTTGGTTGAATTTGAATTTTATGTTCACATCTTTCCATTGCCTCTTTAGATGTTTCGATACTTAGACGAACGCAATTGAACATGTGTATTGTTTACAAATATTTACTTCCTTCAACAAAAACACTCATCCGATTGAACCGATTTCTAGAGCGTTACTTTATTATAGTCTCGTGGAATTCATTTCAGTATAACACTAAATGTAAAAATATCCGCGTAAGCAAAGAAATTAGTTTTAATTCATATATACAATGCGTGTTTGTCGTGTAAATGCGTGTTTGTCAAGGTCATGAACGAGCAATCAATCGTCAATATATTTTCATGACAGACAACGCGACAACTATATTCACAAAGATATGCATATCGATATTAAAATATTATACCTAGTTTTGAAAGGCTGAGTTTGCTTTTCAAACCAAGGCGACTTAACGTTCACTTATTTCATTTAACAACAGTAGAGTTGTAACACATGTTTCAACACGTTTTCTATCTCAATAAAACACCACAATACAGAAGCGGACTTTGCCATATTGTAAACTCAACGTACAGTTAATGCAACTCGCCTTTAACTTGGTGCAATATTTTGACCTGCAACTCGAAGACGTTTTAAAACTTATTACAAAAGCCAACGATGCTAAAATATGTATACAATTATTTACTGTGTGGCACTTAGATTTATTACGACAGTCTCATAGGCTATGCCAAATTGAATCAATCACAGCGGCAGCTAACAGACATTTTATGTTAACAATTGGTAAAATAATGATCCAGGAAACAAATATTTTACAGGAAATTATTGAAGATCTGTCATATTTTGCCGGCTGTAATACATCTTTCACCAAAATAAAACATCGCGTTATGCTATTTTAACAATTATAATAATTAAATACAAGCAGCTGGTACTTTTCAAATGAAAAGGCAATCAACTGGATTCTGACAAGGTCACATTCTTTAATAAATGAAATCTGTCGAAGCTACGTGGACAAAGCTAATGTTAATAAGACAAAAACAATAAATCATTGGATAATAAACAATATATTGGCGTGTATATATCTCAGCCTAACCAGTGTATGCACATGCATACGTATTATTTGAGTTTATTGTATGCCTAGAACAATTTTAAATGTGCGTATATGCAAAGCCGCAATGGCAGTAAATGCCATCCAAAATCAAAGCAAAAGCGTTTGGTCGCAATAGTTTCAGAGTGTAGTGTATACATTGCCAGGTATTTAATAGGTAATTGGTAACTTAATGTATGTAAAAAATAAATCAAGCTGATATTGGTATTAATTTCTCTCCTAATAATGTTTCTTGAGTTTCTTTAACCCATAAATACGTAAAGAATTATTTGATTGAATTGGGACAATTGTGGATGTAAACATAACATGAGATCACGCAAAAGTCAATATAGTCTTCACCACCAAAATTAATGGCATAATTCCGAATTACCTTCATCAGATCAGATATGTCCGTAATGGCGCTATTTATAATCGTGTGTATTGGTTTGGAAAACTGAACCTAACGTATTGTTATTATTCGATGGTTAAGGTATTTGTCAACATAACAGTTGTTGACGAAAGTATTCTAAATGAAATAATCTCGCAATGGTTGTATATCACGATAAATCCGGTTTGAATTATGTGTCATACGTCGTGACGTTTTGGACAATTTTACAGCAACAGTACTGAAAGGCGTAACATTATTAATATGATCTATTAAATATAACACAAGTATACACACTACGTTAATGAGACCACGGAGCCTTGCTTGACTTTATAGCGGACATGGTTACCGTAACCCCTGACCAGACTGCTCGAGTGCGCGTGCTGGTCTAGAGCTTCGTTAGCCGCATATGACATAAAACACACTTTCGCACGAACCGGCTTAAATGTCATTGATTTTAGGAATGTCATGTTTGCCCACTGGGCTAGCATTAACTTACAAACCAATTAGTAAGACAGAAATACACGAAATTCTATCAAATTTCAATGTCAGACATTAATATGGAATACACGAGCCATTATTCTTGACATTTTATATGCAAATTCTTTCTCAAAGGATTTTGAGAAATATACATGAAATCAACGCATTGTATCATATACAAAACGGTTTATTTTTTCGAAAGTCTGAAAACGATGCTAACTCTCTTTGAGTAATTTAAAATCAAAGCTATTTATTTGCGTGAGTACAGATTGAACACATATTTATTTTCACAAATGGAGCATAGCATATATTTTAAACGCATACACATATTTGCAGTATTACGAAACACGTCAGTTTGTCACCATCACCAATTTTGTCAGATATAAACCTTTAAAATGCAATACGACCACATAAATGGTGTATGCACGTTTATGTTATTTTTGTATTATTTGTGTAAAATTATCTTACAAAACCCATTCATACATTATGGATAACTACATTTCGGAAAAGTGTATTTTTTACATAAAACCCAGTATACCAAACACGCGAGTCTGACCTTGAGGCTGTCATATAAACCTTATGTAGCCGATTTGAGCATGAAACTATGTGCAAAGTAAACGTTGAATCGTTGACATAATGGTATGGGGACATTATATATCCGGAATGCGGATGATTAGACCCGACAGGATATAATAAAAAACACTTACTGTTCTTATGAGGCCTGACCTCGTCAATGTTACTTAAACTGAAAAACATAAAAAAAAACATTCCCTATTTTATACCTTATAGGTTTTTAAATTACGATGCAAACGATATTCGTCTATTTAGTTTTCGACGAAATACTGAAATTCAAAGCGCGGAATACTATTAATGCATTAGTAATCTGAAACGGGTCCGTCTAATGACTTTGAAATCATCACTTTCGGAGAGACCGTCTGTCCATTAGGTCTGTCGGTATAATTTCAAGACATCCAGAACTGTCTGAAACTGTGTCGAACGAATAACTCATTTCTGTTCCGTGGACAAATATGTGATACGGAAGCAGCACCTAACTTGCATTTTCTAATGCCGGCAACATCCTTGAAAATCAAAGAGGTGCAATCCAATAAACGGTTTCTAACTAGAAGTAACAGATCCTTCTGGATTGGGATGGGTTTGGCATTTTGTCGGATTAAACACTTACATCTCATTTTCTATACATTCTTTAAAGCGATTTAAACATTGTTGCAGGACTAGAAGCAATGGTCCTTAAGGCCAAATCAGCTAACAATGAAACCCATAAAAATGTACAGGCATAAAGTGGTTAAACTCGATATGTCCATCTTTTTACGCATATAAAACATTGATATATAACAAAAAATGTACTAATGCAACGAAGAACTGTAGCACAAATACCCTTTCGATTTATCTCGAGACTTCGTTTACTTCATAATTTTGTAAATAAAGAGTGCACACAAAATTTTTAAAAGTAAATAGTATCTAATGACAAAGTGTATACATGGTATAATTATATCAAGTTCCTAATAACCTGCAATCTGAAATCCAATCCAATTTAAATCCATAAAAGTGTGAATAAATGCTTAATACGATCGACTGTTCTTTCAAAATATGAATTTTCAATGAAAATGTAGTAGCAAATTTAATGTACTGCCATTGAAAGATGGCTGATTTTAAAGTATAGTATAACAATTACGTAACCCTTATGTTTGGTATACCACATGTTATATAGGGTTAAACAACGTATGCACTGGTATTCTTCATATTGACAGTTTCACTAAGCAGTTGATTTCTTGCAGTAAAACATAACAATTTATTTTATGCACCTGACAATTCAACTGCTGTTTCAATTTAAAAAAAGAGGATTATGTTATGGTTTAGATAGCAAACAATGAATCGCCAGAAACTCTATCAGGATAGAAAATATTGTTCTTAGACGATATCGTAAACAGGTTTCATCTACATAAAAATAGCTCTACTACTTAGAACATATGAAGACTGAAAACTGACAACATTGAAGATATGTATGCATATGTTAATATAGCTAACAATGTAACTTAAGCAACTCTATCAGGAAATCAAATATTTTAGTTATTCACTACTTTTACAACGGAACAACAATTATAAATAAACAATGGTCAACACTTGGATCACCATCATGGAACGGTTGATGCAAAGCAGTTTGGGGTCTTTACCTGGTTAGTGATAGCCGATCCTCACACCCCATAATTAATAAAAATCCAAACGCGCTTTTTAAAACGATCTCAATCAAATGTACCTATACATAAAGAACAATAAAACACGAATCGAATAATTCACATATCAGTAAAGTAGGGTTTTGACTTAAGTTATATGCATATATGTTCGAGTAAATAAGAATTACAGTAATTTCCAGACGATGTTTGTTCAAACATCATACCATTTGCCATACACAATAAAAATTGATTGTTAATAAGCCATTTTAATTATGACGACACACAACAACATAAGATAAAACACTTCTGTTTCGATCTAAAAGGATGGTAAAAGCCGATCTCTACAATGTCAGATGGAAAAATTCAAAAGTGCAGCCTGACCCAAATTCATGTCGTTAATCTGTTCTCTAGCGTTGAAAGATATACGTTACGGAAATCGTAACTTATTATGAGTTCCTACTTCTATCAACATGGTCGGTGATTAAACACGTTTACGCCAGAACATATATTTTCCAGTAAGTGCACTGCCATGACACATTAAGGTAAACGAATATGAATAAAAGAAATTTTGTTGGATTTTCGCTTTAAAATTCTCCGCAATACATTAGCGTATTCGTATGTGTACCTTCTCTTTGTTTCGTTTATGCAAAACCTGCGTTTGTATACCGTATTTAAATATATGTACATGTATATTTTCACTGTATATCAAATACCGCAATAGAAATAAACGTTTCATATATGTTTTGCAATTCCTTCATTATATTCCAATAAAAATGATATTTAGAAACCTATACGCGATAAAGACATACACGAATGCAAACATACACTATTCTATTTTATTTACACTTTTACAAATTTTAAGAAAAGAGCATATGCACTAGCCTATGTATACCTTTAAATGAAAATATCTGATTTCTCTTTGCGGTATCAGTAGTGTGTTTATTAAGGCACTCTTTCCAATATTGTTTTGATAAGTATTCAACATCCTAACCAATTAAACACAAAAAACACTGAATCGTTCATATTATTTTAACATCATGGTAAAATGTTTAAAAGTCATTCACTGGTAATTATACATTTATTATTTAAGTGAGCGATGCGTAATAACGGAATGTTCGTGAATGCCATGTCACAATTTTAATTACAATGTGTAACATATATTGCATTAATTAAACACAATTAGTTCATATATTATATTCAACCGCCATTCATAATGTTTACTTTTACAACTGTATGAACTGCTGGCAATAGTTTAAAAATGTCATTCCGTTCAACAGTTATCGTTTTATGCGACTATTTAAGTCGCACTGTTTAAATAGGCTTTGCGAGTATATGCACTAGATCTGGAAAAAGAACGCTCAGCTGGGATCAGAAACAAAATAATCAATGTCAAATCATTTCCAAATTGCATACCATGCAAACTGTATATTTGAATGAAACTACGATTGGTGCATAACATGGGTCAGCGTTATTCTATCAATTCTATCAAATGCCGTGTTGGATCTCTCTCAAGTTGGGGAGATTCGAATTACATCTATTAAGCTAATACCGAAGCTGACTAATGGTCGAACTTTTTTTGTCGAACGGATTGACAGTTGGACTGGGGAACATTTCAAGTTATTAAATGCATATAAAGGGCAAATCTAACGGTTAATTCATTAACAAAGTGTCCTGAACCAATCATAAGTACTTCATGGGGAATCACACTTTACAGTTTCGTTCTATTTGTGATACATTTACATAGCCGTTAATGTTGGGCTAAATCAAAATGTCGCGCAAAGCCTTTATGTCGACGTCTATAATTGAACTTGGATGTATTTAAGTATGTATAATAATAAAAATAATAATAATAATATAATATTTAAGTACTGATTTATCGCAAATCCAGTTTTGTGTAGTGACTAAGTGGCGAATAGACTGACGGAATGCTTGTAAATCTGATGTCCCATCCAGTGGCGAAAGACAGGTCATTTAATCGTTATAAGTTCTTGACAAGGTAATGCTTGTTTTTCCAGTGGCTGTTTTTATCATTAAAACAGTCGGTTATGTGTGTATACCAATGTAATCATACACCTGCTATCGACAGAATATATAAATGACGTAATGCATAAGTTTATGTACTATTCAAAAACGAGCTATTTTTACGACTTCCAAATTCCAATATTCATGTCCGAGTATTACTATTTGTGTATATTAAAACGAACAATCAATCTTTTGTATTTACTACTCTTGATAAGTAAATGTTGCATTGCAATTGCATTATAGCACACTGTCATTTTTGCGTGGGACTAGAATACAAAGTTGACCTTATTCAAACTTAAATAGCATCAAATGACTTTGCAACGTCAACAATAAAAAGCAAAGCCAGAGCCGAGTCTATAATGTGTATGCTTTGTTTTGGTGTCGGTTAAAAGCGGTTAACGTTTACATGAAGGGAATGTTATACATTAATTATTTAGAAAAAAAAATACGTTACGAACATTATTAATATAAAATGGCTGTTATATTAAACAATGTTCTGTATTCATTAAATCATATACAGATTTATAAACGAGAAGTGCGAGAGAAGTATTTAAGCACTGTATGTATTGTGTCATGTATTTATACATAGTTCATTTAATCTACTGAAATTTTACTTTCTGAACTATAAGCTGCTATTATTACTGATTTTGAAAAGGGTGTTCACATTTTACTTTAAATTTTAACATAACTTGCATGCGCCCAATTAGTTCTCTCAATGACCACGATGACACGTAAGAAAATCGGTCATTCAGTTGTGTCATGTCATGCCCTGCATGTACTGAACCTTGTTTATTGGATGTTTGCGGCTTCTTTTTCAGTACGTAATTGATGGAACGGGATATTCAATACACTACCGATATTAGCGAAATACATAAGTTGAAGCACAATCGCCTTGTGGGAGAAAAACTGGATGTAAAAACACATTTATTTGCCTTTTGTTTTAAATGTAATATTATTACCTACACTTAATTGACGAACATGATGCCTACACTTTGTGAGTATCGACTTATAAAATTATACAGTTTCTCTCGTGCACTTACATTATTATGTACTTGTGTTTAGTGAAATAGGGCATCTTATTCATAGCTGAACATGTATCCAGACGACCGTTAGCACATATATCTTCAGTATCGCATTATATACTTTATAATAGGGAGCTACATAAGTAAGTCAAGAGCCGATGAAATATTGAACCAATTAGTCGACTATACAAATTCAAATAGCAAATGAAACAGTTTGTAAAATGCAAGTATGTTACCATAACAAAATTGTTCCGAAATATGAGGTGGGTCATTTAAGTTTGTATTGGATTGAGTGTTACATAGCTTTAGGATTTATAAAACATTGGTATAAAGTAAAAGTGGATCGTTTTAAAAATCATTTTAAAATATAATCGGGCAATAAATTTAACTCAATGCATCGACCTGTCAAAGTTGTTCAAAGAAATAAAAGGTATGCCTTTACAGTATGCATAGGAAATATTACTATGTATTTCTTTCAATTTTTAATAATTATTATGGATTAGAAATATGGAGAACAGTTTCCTTGTGTATATGTTTTGTATTGGCGTTGAAGGCCAAACATAAACAAAGTCGTACATGGAGCACTTCGACCAATATCACTTGTTTGTTAACTTAAAGTAAATGTACCATAAACCTTGCACAAACGTGACGATTTATACAACACTATATACATTACCAGTCCGATTTGGGACCAATATGGTCATTGTTTAAATCTAAAAGTTATATCATAACTTTTTCATAAGTCATCGGTAACCGTATGCATATGTCTGATGTAAATCACATTTTGATATTATAAGGCGTCGACGTTCAGGAAATCATGCCAGATTAACACAGAGTATATTGGTGTAATTTACATTTGATTCACTTATGTCACGTCTGCATTTATCATAATTTAATTTGTATTGTTTGCAAAATATCCTGCTCTTGTGTATTTTATGTAAAAGTATATATCATGCACATTTACACTTATGGGATGTGTTCTTATTCCACGTAGACAATATTTCTTAAGAGGTGTTCTTCAAACACGTCACTTAATATTCCAGAGGTTTTGGCCTAAATACTTCACCTAATATATTAGAGGATTGTCCTGTTCCTCCATGAATTGCCTCGTTTTATCAGTTGAAGCGTACATATTATTGTGTAACTTTGTTGTTTGTGGTACTAATTTTTGCAGTATTTAAATTGACTAAGCATTGACACATTATGGTCTGTATTTAAAGGAATGATACATAATTACAATGTTTGTTAGTTGAATGTTCGAAAACAATTTCGAAGAAATGTTGACTGCACAACTAACAATTACACATTACAATTCGTTTACTATTTTATTAACTTATTTATTAATTTGCGTTTTATAAATTAATTCATTTATGAAAAATACAATTGAAAGCTCTGTTTATAATTTTAACCTTTGTCAAAACGTGCAAACGCAGGTCGAGCTTAAAATATTGTAAGTATTCTAGCAATGTTTCATTAAAAAAAATGCAAACATCTGTAAGAAAAAAACTTCTGCAAATCCGGAAAACAGCTATTGTGAACACGAATGGTGGCCAAAATGGTATTTTGTTTTGACTCATTCATACACGTCAAATGATTGGCCCATCGAAATACTAATGACAGCATACATTATCTTTAACGTGAGCTCGCCATATGGTTTGTTTATTTGATATCCCAACATTGCGAGAATAGAACCAAGGATCTATTTGTTAAATTACTTCTTACGAAGTACGAATCTGTTATGTAGGCTATACATATCGGACAGATACTTATCGAAAGCCGGATGTTGATACTTGCCTGTAGATGCCTGGTACGAAATCGGAAACCGATTTAAAAGCTTTGGTTCACACGATTGATTTCCCCTATAATGTGCTTGCAACAGAAAACTGAGCTTAAGTGTAATAACTGTGAACATTGGTTTGACGTTTTTACGGTTCGAAGACGTCCGAAGTAATGGGTTGACGCTTGAGTGAGTAGAACTCTAGCGCATTTTAGGGCTGTGCGAACATAAACGGACCAAGAAATTGATTAATTGGCGCTAAAATAGCCCGAATTTCTTAAGATATTAACAAACCACGCGGAATGGTATTTTATTGAATCATATAAGACGTCCATCCAAATTAGTATTGAACCCATGTTTTGTTTTAAGAATAAAAACCATGTCTACCATTATTATGGCGATATGATATTATATAACTGAATAATACAGTATTCTGTCGATGATGTTTTCTTTGTTAACACACCATCATGAGATACTGCAGATGGACTTTTGGTTTAATATTACTGTATTTAAGCTTTATGCAAACGCAATACTACTTATTGATTAATACGTTATACTAATTTTTTTGTTAAACATAATTATTTAGATTATTTTGTCGTTATCCAACTTACTCCTATGCGTGACTATAGAAAATTAATATATTTTTATGATTTGTATCAGGTCAATACACATGGCTGTCAATTAACAATTAAATTTAAATACGTTTTAATAGGCAGGTCTCCAGAATTGTGCTGCATTCTATGTAGTTTAATGCTTCATTTAATACTTTAAGTGAAAGGTTTTCGTGCAAAAATGGTAATTATAATATTTGATCACATAATGTTTTGTAAGTATGTATTCTTTGAACCTGTCTTTTTGTCATGCACACTAGTAACTCCAGATGGTTGGATTAATGGTGATTATTATTGCGTGATTTATCTATCACCACTGGTAAGAATGCCAATCCAGACTGATATTTGCCCAACGAAGTTCAGCTCGACGAAATTTACGACCGGACGACCAAGATATTAGAGATTTTTTTGAGAGCATATATTTGAGTCCATTAGCCGGCCGGATAGCATACTAATTTTTGATATGGCAATACATTTGTTCGCCAGTCTACAGTCGAACGTTTTTATGCATGTATTTCATAGTTTTGTTTTCTTTAACTAAATGATATAATATCGCATGGTACTTAATAACGTCAATAATTATCCTACCCTAACTACTCTTAACATCCAAGCTATGTTTAATTAACTCTTGATAGGTTCGGAACGAGTGATACCTGTAACATATGTAAATGATCAACTTGTTCACAATGTATGACTTTTCGCAAAGAAGTATTTCTTGTTTGTAAAGTAATAACATATGTGTTGAGTTGACATAATTATTAAAGCCGTCGTAAACAGGATGAAAAATATTCGAAAAAATATTTTTGTGAGCAAATTGATTTAGATCCTTTTCAGGAGGAGAAGGAAAAACAACAGTTTCTGTCGACTCTGGTACAGTGGATGGTTCGTACGGAAAATGCTCAGGATTGGCGGATGTGATTGGGTATAAACCCACCCTTCTCCAAGAAAACTTACTTCATCGTCGTACAACTCAAACCTTTTAGGTGGGCTTGTTATTCATTTGATTCTGTCGTGCTTATGAGCGCAGTTAAGAGGCATTTATGAAACCTCTCTCATGGTGCCTCAATTGCAACTTTGTGCTCAAAACTGCAAAGAGTCAAAGCCACGTTCTTCACGTGGCTTTAACCTTTTGCAATTCCGAGCACCAAGTTGACGCCATGGAATTGATTGAATAATTCCTTTATCCTCATCAGTACAATCGTTTAGATCGTTGTTATCTTTGACTTGATATGACCATGAATTAAAATATGAGGCAGATCGGGATTCGGTGAGGCATTATTAAAAAGATGTTGGCTTGTTCCAAAAATAATAATTAAAACCTGTTAATATATTCGTCGTAGGACATGGTTTTATTTATTCCATCAATTATCTGTGTGATATAGGCAGACTCCCGTGTTGTTTCGCAAATATTTCAGTATAAAATGCCCACGCAAGAAAAATGAATCATTAATATGAATATTTCAAATTTATGACGGTTAAGAGTGCACATAATCGCAAATATAGGAAATAAACAAAGCTGGCCTTTACAAACAGTTTCACATATAGGGCAGTGTTAATATTGCAAGCATTATCCACACAATCAAATAATTTATTCTCACAAAGTGTAATGGAGATTCATCCTCTGCGATACAATTTAACGAGACATTTACATGTCTCTTGTTATGGTTAATTTTTAATTTGACGATTTTTACAATTATTGTTGCTTTATTCTCATTACTCTTAATACATGTGTGTCAAAACGATGTATTATATCTTGGTACTTTATTCTGCCTTGCTCTGATTCATGCTGTCTTTCTCTTGATGACGATGATGTTGATGAACGTCAAAGTAGAAGTAGTATTTTGTCAGCATTAATTTTGCATTTTGGAACTTGATCACGCGATGAACATGAAATTATTTACACGTAGGTATATGGATCGCCCTGGCACTGACATCATCGTCGTCATCATCATCTATGCCTAAAAACAGCGTGTGTTTGTGTAAACATGAACACACCTCTCACAAACAGTAAGCACAGGACTCATGTTGGGACTGTTGCATTTTAGAAGCATCTTGACTTACAAAACCGAAACCTATTCAGTTTATCTCGATTGCATCAAATAACTTGGTCTTATTGATACGTTGAAAGAAAACAAACAACAGCTTCCATCCAAATCATTCGTTTAAAAAGAATTGCATTACATACCTGACGTTCCAAAATGAAGTCATACAAATGGCCATTACCCTGGTATAACTTAATTTGTTTCAATTCTTGCATAGATTGGTTTTAATTAACGTGATTATTTAGTGTTCTTAGTTCATATCAGTTTGCATGATTAAAAAAAAAATTGTTCCGATGGGAACATTATGGATTGCATGGATTGCATAGTCGTTACTTTTTTGAACGAAATTGGCCTATGTATCAATGTATGAAGCCTTTTCTAGCGCCTTAGTAATGCCTTGGGCATTCCCAGTAATAATTCAGCATAGAATAAGCACATTTGATCAGATTTATGTTACACTATAAGTGATGAAATTGTATGTGTTAAATTATGTGTTATACATAATATAAACTATGTATGATTTTCGTAAGCGCACGAAGTTTATTACATTTTCCATTTCATTTTTATCCCATTTGTAGAAACATCATGTACTATTCGGTATTATTAATTGTTAACAAGATTAATAAACTAACAAAATTGCAAAACGGATGTGATCAGATCATTTCAATTATTTCAACTTGACCAATTTGCACGCACTAAGAAGTTTGTGAAGTGTATGCTTCTAAGGAAAGAAATGCAATTTGATAGTTTTATTCCCCAAATGCTGCATCGAGAGTTAGCGGTAATGGATAAAAAATAAGAATCAACGTGTGTTTATCACAGATTCAAACCAAGCGTTTCCATACAAGAATTTCCCATGATACCTCTTTTAGAAAAGTCTTTAATCAGTGAATATATACATACTTCTGGTTTAGATCACTGTATTAAGTATTTGATAAAGAATGAAGCAAACTATTTATCGTATTGAAATTTATAAATAGTGTCAAATCTGAAAAATACATGTATTTATTTATAAATTGTTTGAATGTAAAACTTTAGTATGGATATGTTTCGACATCAACAAAATGCTAATCTGAAAAAATGTAAGTGTTTATTTTATAATTGATAGAAAATAACATTTTACTATGTGTTTGGTTTTGACATAGGAAAAAAAGGCAAATATATTTATTCAATGATTTACACAAAGTAATTAATAGTGTGATGAAGTTCCCATGGCATTGTACATGCATAAAGAAAATACCCATTTAAGATCGCAATAGATCTTTTAAACTTTGTCATAATTTAACTTTCACACAATCTATTTATGATTTCCTTATATTAATACTAAAATAAGTTATACGAAATATAGTGGATAATATACTTATTAACAGCAAGCAGCTATCAAGAGAAATGCACTTAGTAACACTTAATAACCCATTTTGGAAAAAAATATTTAAACAGCATACATGTATGAAACGTTGCCAGTGACATCATTTTCAATTTACAAACATGTATAGCCGGTGGTATACTTATCAATGAATTTCTCCAAACGATTTCCGATGCACGCATCATACTAATATTACAAAGTCTTCATCGTGCCTCAAAAAGTTGTAACTTTGTTGCTCTGGTCTCCTTTCAACCATTGAGTAATAAAATAGTAATTAAATTGAATGCGTTTTAATTCCCTTTAATTACTGTTTAATTTGAGTTGCAATGCTATGAGGTTAAATTTTATTTACACTTATATGTATCATGAATATTGCTGGGCCAAGTGTGAGGTTGAGCGCTCATTAACTGGTTTAAACCCCCAATGCTTAGCATTGACCGTTCCAAGGCGGTGACCCCAGCTTTATTCTACTATGTGTATATGTCGTTTCGTTTTGTGCCGTACTGTACCGTTTTGGCAATTGGTTCCTTGCCATAAATAAAGGACCACAGAGGTGTGAATGATAAAACTGCAATACTGCTGCAGTTTCTGGAGTTTCACTTCTTCATATTAAATGGTATTTCTTGTTAACACTCCTAGTTTAATTAGTTGCCATATTCCTTATTTATTGTACGCATTTCGCCGTGTATATGAGCTTCTTCCGTCTACTGTTTAATGGGTATTCAGATAGTCACATTTTGTATTAAGAGACAGTACACGATAGACAGCCGGAGGTATAAGATTCACAATTTCTTGTTGTCGCGCGGCCTGCTAAGCCCTCACATGTATCTTGTTGATTAGTATATTTTGTGGACTTTATAAAGTGTCATGTTGAAGAGCAAAGTAAATCTCAATGAACAGTTCTCGAGTTGTGTACGCTTTTATTCCATCGCATTACGCTTTGCTTAGTAACTCAATCCGTAGATGACGGTTGATAACGTTAAAAAAAAAAGAATTACGTAATATCAGATTGCATTTGCTTCTTCATAACGCTATATGCCAAAATATTTTCAGATTCTATTTCATATAATATTTCTTAAGTATGCATATATCCATTGAAACAAAAGGTTGATTTTGAAAGTTCAAGAAAATTAAGCATGTATAACCATTATTTCTGGTTAAGCGACTTTTATTCTATGCATGACTTACACTGATTATATATTGCAACAAAAAGAAAACTAAGTATCAGCATTTTTCTCAAAATCTAGTTTGCTTAAGTTAACTTGATTAACACACTCTGTGAACACGTTTCTTTAACCTTGCTTAAAGCAATTCTTGCAGATGAAGTGCATAATAAGTCGACTATACAAAGCGCGTTGACAGGCACGTGGTGCATTACGCAATGCACTTCGCTTAATCATAAAATCATGCAATTTCATCTCACGCAGTAATTCAATTACCGATAAAAAAATTGAAAAGTCTCTAGAAACTATCAATACATTACAGTTAACAGCGGTATAATGTGTTTGAAAAAATAATTGAATTTGAAGCAAATAGTTTACAGATGAAATGTTGGCGTTTTAATTGATTAGACAAATGCATTTTACTTAATGAAAATCATAAAAGTTGCAATAATGTACTAACGTTGATCGATAATCCAGCTTCTTCAAAGATTTCAGATCCTGTTGCAAACGTCAACAGCATGCCTTAAAGGAAACATGGGATAATCTTCGCGAGACAACTGTAAAAACTCATCCCTACCAGGATAATCGGTTTCTCCTTTCCAGAAGCAATGTTCAAAGGTTCAAATACGAACGCACCCCCGTGTGCCTCCTTCAGTGTGTGACTCAAATAGTTGGGTATCATGGCAACAACGAAAGATATCACAATTATGCAGATCACCAGCCTTGCTTTGATTAATCGCCGGATTCGTGTAAGGTTTCCTTTGGCTGGGGAATGTATGTGATGATGTCGAAATATCGCCAATGCCACGGCTAGCCATATTGATATAGCGTGAGCCGTGGCGGAAACGTTCAAATACACCAGCAGAAAATGCATCCACCCCCAGCTATTTTTGCTGGGTGATAGTTTCGTCGCAGAATATATGCAATAAAAATGGACAGTTCAATGGACTAGCACGGAGTCTATAGTTAGCTATAAAGGGGTAATTGAAAATAAATATTGATGCGATGGCGTTTAGTTGCTCGTTTTTTCCATGAAAGACTATGACATGAACACAACAGTTTATGTCTGTTTTTATATTTATTTGTCGTTATTAGTGGCACACATAGCGTGTTTATCAAGTTATCTAAATATAAATAATTGTTGAATACTTATTACACAAACTGATAATTTAGTGTGTGGTATCAATCCATGGTAATATATGTCACTGATAATATTTATGTGTATGAAACTGTGTTACACATGTTCACAATTTTCACAAATTATTTAGGAATGTGAAGCTCTGATTAGAGTGCATTTTTTTAGAAAGATATATAATGAGACATTATTATAAAACAATCGCGGAATTTTAATAAAATTATAATGCAACAGAAAAAAATAAAAAACCAAGAAACGCAGTTAAATTATGTTTTTTAATATCATTCATGCTAACCACAAACACGATATGATTTTAGGACGTAACTGCTCACCACATAGTTAATAACACAATGTGTAATATATAGTACAAATATATACTATACATTTTCTTTTCAAGATATACACTTTTTTCAGTGCATTGAGAATCAGTGAAAAAATATTAAAAAAATCGCAGTGTTTTTTCATTAATTACATCCGTCTTCCAATGTTTGTTACTTTTCCTGACAAATGCAAATGATTTAAAAAATATTCTTGAGCATGTATTTCCCACAAATCTATGAACATGTAAACAAACCTATCATTAAGCGACAACGATGCACATAGTATTACAATTGTTACCCACCATACTAATTAAAGATGATGTTAGGCACACATTTTGATGACGTGAGTATACACACTATTGTGTTTAAGCTTTGTTCGCGTACGTGTCTTTGTTTTGTGTATCAAAGCATACAATATTTAGCTTTTTGTTGCTTTCGGTTAATGATCGATGCTTAATGTAACTGTTAATTTTAGTAAACAAAATACACTTTTACTCTTTGATACGCTACTCGTGAATACATCTGTTTATAAAATCAGTCGTGACATATCAAACACCGAAATAAATTCATATCCTATATATCTCTACCGTGTCAAAATACACAAAACAATAGAGTTTTGTTTTGTTGCAAGCATATATCGATTGAAAGTATATTTAAGGTCGAATAACCTACAGTAAGGAGTATAGATGCGTAGGAATTAAATCACGAGTGCGAAGCACGAGTGATTTTATAACACGCATCAATACTCCTAACTGTGGGTTATTCGACAACAAACTATCATAGAAAATTATTATTTTGATTCTAACACGATTCTGATTGATTTGGTTCAAGCTTTTGGACGTGAACTATATTTTTCAATACTCCGCCCTTCTTAGTACAAAGTTCACTATTTAGTGACGTCATTGAATCGTTACAAACATATGACGTCGTTTTCATTCATAAATATTTTGCAAATGACGTCACTTTCATTGAGAAAACAAATGACGTCACATTTATTGATGCTACTGAAAAACTGACATGCTATAAATGTTTTCTTAATTACGTTTCCTAACAAATAACATTCTTTGTAGGCGTGGTTATGCCACTTATCAACAAATATACAATTTGTTGTTTCATTACATTTATATACATGTTTCATTTATTACATTTATTTTAGAGCGGGTTTTAGCACGTGCATTTTACTGCAATATTTTCTCTATTTATTCGGAACTATTTTCGAAATATTAAGCTCCGCCCATAATTATTGCAGAATAACCCACACTTGATTTCCTTCTTTGTCTATAGAAAACAAGTCGCGAGTAGTGTCAGAATGATTTTTATATTACTCTGTGACACGTCACTCATTAAAATATTTGTTTTTATAACCACTCGTGACTTAACATTTGAACAAACATCGAACTCAACACATATGATGTATACATATCTACCGTGTCAAAATACACAATGTATTATAGTTGGGGCTTTTTGCGGGTATTGATTCAAGGTCAACATCCAGTTAGAGGAAACTTCATGTGTTGCATACAAATGATATGAGAACCGTTGTATTGTGTGTTGTGTACAAACTTCAAAATGAAATGAACAAAAATAATTTAAGTAGTATGTATTAACAATAACAAGTAAAATTACCATTCTAACTAACATAATCATAATTGTAATGAGCGTGATTCAATTTAAAAGCATTATGACGATGTCGATGGTGAAAATAAATATAATAAATAATCATGTTATAAACACCGTTAATGTAAGTGCCGAATTCCGGCGAAGTATCTTTTTCACCAAAATAGTATGATTTTTACTAGGCTTGAGGTAGTCTGACCAAGATTGATTTAATTTTTGAAACAAACAAAACCAACCATGCGTATTAACGTTCTTTATGTCTCATACTCTGCTGCTCCTCTCAATGTTTATAATGTATACAGTTTCATTTAAATACCCTCGACACTACAACTACGTGTTATGCTCGGCACAATACGCTTGACTTAAGGGCAACAACTCTGTAAATACTGAAAGAAAGTTATGGTTCTTTTACTCTGCGATTCCAAGCAATGCCCAACTACAACTGCTATACTCATACATTACATTAGTGGATTTTATATTGCAAATGCACATTTTTGTATCATAATGATACCTAAATAATGTATACGTTTACATTTAGATAATAAAACAATATTCATGGCTGTGCAAATCCATTCTGCTGGTATTTATTTACCTTACAATGGTTCAAAATTTCCATCCTGTACCTACGTCGGACAATTTAACTTTTATAAGTACGCATCAACGCAGACAATAATGTTCCCTCATGTAGCGTTATTTCTCAGATTGACTAAGTTAACACGCGTTCGGGATCAAACTGTTGCTATCAAATATTCGTAATGATTATATAATTCACCGTTAAATAGACAACGTGAATGACTTCTGCGGTCAACGGCTATAAACAACCCTTGCGCTAATAGAACATACTGGTCACTGAACTTGTTCCAATAGCTCTGTCTTCACTGGTGTATCGATAACGGAATTGTTTTGTTTAATCCGATAATCACACCAATCGGTAGTCACACAGGATTTAATGTGGTCTCTGATAGCCGCATAAACTATTGGTTTTGATCGTTAATATCCATAAGGAAGGCGTCTGCGCTGGCATCCGTCGCTATTAGCTCTTATGAGAAGCTATATAAATAAAGGCATGTGCGTGAATAGCACGAAATAACGCAATGTTCAAACTGTAGAGAACTGCGGACGGAAATATTGAGTTATAGATAATAGTCTTAATTACTAGTTCGTGTGTTATTTTATTTAAATTATGCACGTACGTAGTAAGCCATGGTATGTTTTGAGAGCAATCAAAAAGTGTTGGATAAAACACATAACAGGGTATATTCGAAATGAAAGGTAGGCTAATATGAGCGTACCTAATAGCTTGTATGTATTAGTCTGTTTAATCAGTAATATAACTTGGGAAACACAGTTTTACATTGATATAAAGCTGTTGGTATTACAAGTGTACACGTGATACAAAGGAAACCAGAGAGACATGTATCTAAGACAACATATTTCAATTTGTTATATGGTCGTATTTCCAATGCATTCAACTATTTCCAATTGATTTTATACAAAACAAAAGGCTCATATCGACTGTAATTCTTAAATAACCTACGAATCTCCGATACACGCACAGAGAACAACGGTATTGGGTTTTACTGTGTGAAATAAGAGAGAAGTCCACGCTGGAGCTGCTTATATAGACGCAGGTCACATGAAAGAAATGTGAATGATATCAATGTCGTACTTATGAGCAGAGTTAATGCCATTTTCTTTAGTCTTAATTGCCGGACAAATACGTCCGAATTCAAAGTAATTTATTCAATATTAATTTACGAGGGTATATACATATTACATGTGAACTGCGAACTACTTCTGTCTTATACTATGGACTTATGAGATAGAAAGGTTAGTACAGTATTTACAACGCTTTTAATATTTCTAACACTATTAATGTGTTGGTCATGTGTTTAAATATATTTGAAAACATGTAATTAATTTTTCTTAGTTATGTATTGAAATTACAGATCATTAATTTTTGCCGTATTTATTTAAATTGTTTTTTAGCTTCAAAAATGTAAGACGTGATAAATGCGCTTGTTTTGACAAAACGCGTTTATAATTTATTGTACAAATGCCATCTTGTAGAGGTAAACATTTAGTGTTTTTCTTTGGCAAATTGTGCACTAAAATTGAAATTAAAATTAAATGATAATGGAGTTGTATAATAAAGAGTTTTATTATTCTTATCGTTGTATAAAGGACAAAAGAGGACACTGAGGAATTATGTTATGTACGAACAAAAGAACAAACCCCGATATGTTTAATAAGCACGAATATTAACTGCATTAATTATACAATGCTCAATCAAGTAGTTTGCAAATAAAATGAACACATATATATTGTATTCAGTTTACGATACTTTTTGAGTAGTATAACAACTATGTTTTGGTTATGCGTAAAGGTCAGATAATCAATAATAAAACGTAAACACACGTAACACAGTTGAATAAATTGAATACAGCGCTGCCTACCGTTCTAAACATGCCACGTAACATGTACCTCTGATCGGAAATTTCAGCGAATGGTGCGCGCACAAGTCATCACAGGGTTAATTACGAGTGTGATTTAACACAGCCTATAAAAGGCACCACAGCCATTGCTTCGTCGATTCCAGCAAACGAAAGATCAGCATTCCCTTAGGCGACACAATGGACATATTCGCCTTGGTGAATAGCGATATAAATTTTGTTTTGTACCGTACAATGAGTCAGGAGTTTAGAAGAACGTTTATCATCTTAGTTTGTAGATTTAATCTCAACAGAGCCACGTGTCGGCCTATGTAACATCGCATATAAGAAATGAGCAGTTGCAAGCCACTCTTATGCAACGTATATAACATGAACATAAGATAGCTGTTGTATAAGAGTTTTGGCCCTGAACTCTTTTCAAATCTGTTGGACAGATAAGATGTTTTTCGTAATTTTAATATTTAAAGATTTATATATATATATTATATATATTTAAGATATATTTTTAAGTTTTTTAACGTAAATATGTGTTTTTTTTAAATTAAACACGAGTTGCATTTATTCAAGAAACACACTATTGTTTTTATATTCGCTGAGATAAAACTGGTCGAATCCAAGTCGGATTCAACGATTGGACAAATTATTGGCGTTTGCAGGATCTGAAATCTTTATTACAACTTTACAGAAAAGATGTTTTTCGTACTTTTATAGATTTTATATATATTATATATATTTAAGATATATTTTTAAGTTTTTAACGTTAATATGTTTTTTTAATATACACACGAGTAGAGTTAGTACTTTATGCATTTATTCAAGAAACAAACAATTGTTTTTATATTCGCTGAGATGAAACTGGCCGAATCCAAGTCGGATTCAACGATTGGACACATTAAGGCATGCTGTTGACGTTTGCAACAGGATCTGAAATCTTTGTAGAAGCTGGATTATCGATCAACGATAGTGCATTATTGCAACTTTTATGATTTTCATTAAGTAAAATGCATTTGTCTAATCAATTAAAACGCCAACATTTAATCTGTAAACTATTTGCTTCAAATTCAATTATTTTTTCAAACACATTATACCGCTGTTAACTGTAATGTTTTTATAGTTTCTAGAGACATTTCCATTTTGTTTTCGGTAATTGAATTACTTCTTGAGATGAAATTGCATGATTTTATGATTGAGCGAAGTGCATTGCGTAATGCACCACGTGCCTGTCAACGCGCTTTGTATAGTCCACTTATTATGCACTTCATCTGAAAGAATTGCTTTAAGCAAGCGTTAAAGAAACGTGTTCACAGAGTGTGTTAATCCACTATATTTCGTATAATTTATTTAATATTAATATAAGGAAATCATAAAAAGATTGTGTGAAAGTTAAATTATTACAAAGTTTAAAAGATCTATTGCGATGTTAAATGGGTATTTTCTTTTTGCATGTACAATGCCATGGGAACTTCATCAAACTGTTAATTACTTTGTGTAAATCATTGAATAAATATATTTGCCTTTGTTTCCTTATGTCAAAACCAAACACATAGTAAAATGTTATTTCCTATCAATTATTAAATAAACACTTTTTTTTTCACATTTTTTCAGATAAGCATTTTGTTGATGTCGAAACATATCCATACTTAAGTTTTACATTCAAACAATTTATAAATAAATACGTGTATTTTTTCAGATTTGACACTATTTATAAATTTCAATACGATAAATAGTTTGCTTCATTCTTTATCAAATACTAAATATAGTGATCTGAACCAGAAGTATGTATATATTCACTATTATAGGCTTGAAGCTTTATTGCAAGCTTCATTGCTGACATAAATTTTGTTTTTGTTGTTGTTATGCAAGAATGTTAACCAGTCAATGGCCCATGTGTATATAATAAGTAGGCGTGTTTTTGCGATAAATATCCCGCTGATTTAAGACTTTTCTAAAAGAGGTATCATGGGAAATTCTTGTATGGAAACACATGGTTTGAATCTGTGATAAACACACGTTGATTCTTATTTTTTCTCCATTACCGCTAACTCTCGATGCAGCATTTGGGGAATAAAACTATCAAATTGCATTGTTTTCCTTAGAAACATACACGTCACACACTTCTTAGTGCAAATTGGTCAAGTTGAAAACATCGAAATCATCTGATCACATCGTTTTGCAATTTTGTTAGTTTATTAAACTTGTTAATAATTAATAATACCGAATAGTACATAATGTTTCTAAAAATGGAATAAACATGGAATGAAAAATGTAATAAACTTCGTGCCCTTACCTAAATCATACATAGTTTATATTATGTATAACACATAATTTAACACATACAATTTCATTACTTATAGTGTAACATAAATCTGATAAAATGTGCTTATTCTATGCTGAATTATTACTGGGAATGCCCAAGGCATTACTAAGGCGCTAGAAAAGGCTTCATACATTGAAACCTATGCCAATTTTGTTCAAAAAGGTAACGACTATGCAATCCATGCAATCCATAAAGTCCCCATCGGACATTATGTGTTTGTTTTTTTTTTCTTTTTTTTTTAATCATGCAATCTGATATGAACTAAGAACACTACATAATCACGTTAATTAAAACCAATCTATGCAAGAATTGAAACAAATCAAGTTATGCCAGGGTAATGGCCATTTGTATGACTTCATTTTGGAACGTCATGTATGTAATGCAATACTTTTTAAACGAATGATTTGGATGGAAGCTGTTGTTTTTTTTTTCAACGTATCAATAAGACCAAGTTATTTGATGCAATCGAGATAAACTAAATAGGTTTCGGTTATGTAAGTCAAGATGCTTCTAAAATGCAACAGTCCCAACATGAGTCCTGGGCTTACTGTTTGTGAGAGGTCTGTTTATGTTAACACAAATACACACTGTTTTTAGGCATAGATGATGATGACGACGATGATGTCAGTGCCAGGGCGATCCATATACCTACGTGTAAATAATTTCATGTTCATCGCGTGATCAAGTTCCAAAATGCACAATTAATGCTGACAAAATACTTCTTCTACTTTGACGATTCTGCATCATCACCTTCATCAACATCATCGTCATCAAGAGAAATACAGCATAAATCAGAGCAAGGCAGAATAAAGTACCAAGATATAATACATCGTTTTGACACACATGTATTAAGAGTAATGAGAATAAAGCAACAATTATTGTAAAAATCGTCAAATTAAAAATTAACCATAACAACTGACATGTAAATGTCTCGTTAAATTGTATCGCAGAGGTTGAATCTCCATTACACTTTGTGAGAATAAATTATTTGATTTTGTGGATTATGCTTGCAATATTAACACTGCCCTATATGTGAAACTGTTTGTAAAGGCTAGCTTTGTGTATTTCCTATATTTGTGATTATGTGCACTCTTAACCGTCATAAATTTGAAATATTCATATTCATGATTCATTTTTCTTGCGTGGGCATTTTATACTGAAATATTTGCGAAACAACACGGGAGTCTGCCTATATCACACATATAATTGATGGTATAAATAAAACCATGTCCTACGACGTATATATTAACAGCTTTTAACTATTGTTTTTTGAACAAGCCAACATCTTTTAAATAATGCCTCACCGAATCCCGTTCTGCCTCATATTATTATTCATGGTCATATCAAGTCAAAGATAACAACGATCTAAACGATTGTCCTGATGAGGATAAAGGAAATATTCTCAATTGATTCCATGGCGTCAACTTGGTGCTCGGAATTGCAAAGAGTCAAAGCCACGTGAAAAACGTGGCGTTGACTCTTTGCAGTTTTGATCACAAAGTTGCAATTGAGGCACCATGAGAGAGGTTTCATAAATGCCTCTTAACTGCGCTCATAAGCACGACAGAATCAAATGAATGTATAACAAGCCCACCTAAAAGGTTTGAGTTGCACGACGATGAAGTAAATTTTCTTGGAGAAGGGTTGGTTTATACCCAATCACACCCTCCAATCCTGAGCATTTTCCGTACAAACCATCCACTGTACCAGAATCGACAGAAACTGTTGTTTTTCCTTCTCCTCCTGAAAAGGATCTAAATCAATTTGCTCACAAAAATATTTTTCGAATATTTTTCATCCTGTTTACGACGGCTTTAATA
>VMBQ01006879.1:0-19407 GCA_007657795.1 Dreissena rostriformis
TTAATTTGATAGGAAATATGGCGTATTCCGGTTAATTGAAAAGCCAATTATCGATTGCACACTTTAATCCAGCGTAGAATCTCATAAATCTCCTAGGATACACATCATATCGACGATTTTGACAGACACGCTCCATTGACTGCCTTTGTTTTCATTTCACACCATGCATGTATACAGCGTCTGTCAAGCGTCACGTGACTGACAGGTGTAGTATGCGGGCCAAGTACAATGCAAACACTGGAGTCTCTGGTTAAAACTGAAGCAAATCACAGTTTGCAGTCAGGTGCAAACTTTTCTATGCAAACTGTTGAGTAACACACTTCAACAGTTTGTTGCCGATTAGAAACAATTAAAATTGTAAAAGTACCTGTACAGGCCAATTTTTTATGTTGCATGTTATTTTTATTATGTGTATTGTAATGCGTTTATAGGTGTTTATATGCTGTATGTTACTAATGTGTATTTAATATTGTATAAAATAATAAAAAAGAACAACAAAATATGTTATGTTTAATCGTTTGTACGTGTTTCTCGTCAGTATACTTGTCAGCGCCAATGTACATCTTGAATTTAATGCCTGGGAGTGAGTGAATATTACGAGTGGATTATTTTCAATGCACCATATAATGAATAACAAACAACTATCGGCGCCTGTCTATGCGTTTATTGAATAAAAACAAGTTTGTTTAGCAATGTATTTAACAATATAGCTTTGAAATAGGTTAAAAACACGATAACATACACACATGTATATGATAAACAGTGATAACATTGGAAATATAACTGATTCCGTATAATTGAATACTCTGGATAATTGAATATTTGGACATGACAAATGGGCTATTCAATGAAGCGGAATCTACTGTATTGCGTTATAGGAATACTGTATCTTGTATGCTTAAAGGGGGACTGTACGATTTTGTCAAATATTTATGAATTTATATTAAATGTGTATAAAACTTATTATACATATATTTCAATATAAATTAAAATAAAAGTTAAGAAGAACATGTGTCGAAAAATGCGAAATGAGCCAGATATTTAATTCTGAAATCGAAAAAGGCTTCCAGCCAAATTCGCCAGCATATATATAATGCATGTACAATGTGAATCTAAATTTAGTTTTAGTGCAGATTCGTTCATACGACACAAAGACACAATTTTGTTTCCTAACAAATACAAGTAAAAGTGTCGGCATCGGCTTTAACCAGCGCTAACTTGTCTTTGCTGCAGTTTATGAAATTCGTCTTCAATGTATAATTTTTATTGCCTATTTTGTGTCATCGTAACATAATTTTATTAGTTTATTTAAATTTAACACATATAAAAATCGTACAGTCTCCCTTTAAAAGAAATTGGTAATTAACATTAATGTTCAAGGCACAGATATAGTAGTAATACATTTGAAGTAAGTTTTTTTTTTGGAAAAAAATACAGAAATACAGTTCAATATACCGGTATGAGTTGCAGGGTCTTATTTCATGCATCAAAATCATTTTTTGAAATATCTGATTAAGTACAGAATAGTTTTTATAGAGAATAATAGGTCAGTAATGAATACTGGTAAGTTTATTAAGTGAGGATTAGTAAACCTGAACCAAGAGCCATAGCAAGTTTTCATGTTTTGTGCGGAGCAAATAAGCCACTCTTTTTTACACTAACCTGGTACCTGGTAATTATCATCTCATTTTCTGAAAACTTTTGGTCTTTATTTTGAAAAGAAACAAAGCAAAATGGCAGAATTTATCAAAACAACACAATAAGTACCATATGAGGTCATGAAAGTAAACAAAATGACTTCATTGTTCTGCGCCTTACAGCTTTATCCCCGCAATGCTGAAACAAATGCAAGGTTACTCATCAGGGGTATATATTTAGACCATGCATTCCTGACGATGGGATAATTTATGTTATCTGACATACAATTTTTATTCAAAACAATTACGAATATATTAAGAATCTTAAAAGCATTGTTATGCACAGAATGTCCCCGGGGGGGGGTAACTTCCCAAATTTTAGGGTAGGGGTGTCCCGGTGAGANTTGTCCCTGATCTAAACTGGGCTCAATGCATGTGTGCAAAGTGTGGTCCCTGATCTAAACTGGGCTCAATGCATGTGTGTAAAGTGTTGTCCCTAATCTAAACTGGGCTCAATGCATGTGTGTAAAGTGTTGTCCCTGATCTCAACTGGCTTTTTGTTAAGATGAGACTTAATATGAACGAAAAATTCCATGAAAGGGGAAAGCGTTGTCCATTATTTACCTGTGCGGACAACACTTTATGCACATGCATCAAGCCCAGTTTTCCCTAAATGAGGCTCATATTGACCAATGTATGCTATGCTTCAGTGATTCCGTGGGAGAAATGTGATGTGTGTGCCATAACTGTCCCAGCCTCATATTGAACAATGTATGCTCTGTTTCAGTGATTCCCTGGGAGAAATGTGATGTGTGTGCCATAACTGTCCCAGCCTCATATTGAACAATGTACGCTATGTTTCAGTGATTCCCTGGGAGAAATGTGATGTGTGTGCCATAACTGTCCCAGCCTCCCCACAGTATTGCAGACAGCATGGCGTGTACAAGCTAGATAGCAAGGTAAAATACAGGATATTTGGTGGTTGCAATAGAAAATATTTGTTATGTCCCCCAGTCTATACTGGGGGACATATTGCTTTTGCCCTGTCTGTTGGTTTGTTGCTTTGTTGGTTTGCACAAACTTTAACATTTGGCCATAATTTTTGCAATATTGAAGATAACAACTTGATATTTGGCATGCATGTGTATCTCATGGAGCTGCACATTTTGTGTGGTGAAAGGTCAAGGTCATCCTTCAAGGTTAAATATATGGGTCAAAATCGCTCAAAAGGGGACATAGTGTTTCACAAACACATCACTTGTTTAGCTCAGTTATCATACAAATTTAGATTTTAAAGAGTGATTCAGATTAGAATGATTCCACTGCAAACAAAGTTTGACAAGGTATATTGGAGTCAGGATGTTGGTAAGTCTGGTTGGTTTGTCCTTCTGTCTGCATAAAAAGTTGTTGGAAACGTATGCCCCCCCCCCCCATTAAGGATAACATTTGTTTCTGCACAGTATATTACAAATGCTTTTACTTATGATCATGCAAATTGGTGTTGTGGTTGTTTGGGACAAAAGGGAGAGGCCTATTGATTTTTGAGGTCACCGGTCAAAGATCAAGGCCGAAAATGATGACAGCGACCAGCCAGGTTGACCCAAATTATATATAGACCGAAGTCGACAGCTGAAATAATGTTTCTGTGATAATCTAATCAATTAATGTTTCTTTTAAAAATAATAATATAATATTGCATTATTTGGTTGCCTAAACAATCCAAGTGCATGAACAATAACAATGATTATCTTTGTTAGAACAGTTTAGCTTTTCCTGTGATGTTAGCCCCTATGCAAAGTTCAAAGACAATTTCCACTTTAATGCAACTTTTCGTTTAAAGGAAGACTTAAGCGAAAATCGACTGTAGGCGGAAAGTGTCGTCCATGATAAGCCTGTGCTGACTGCACATGCTTATCTGGGACGACACTTTACACACATGCATTAACCCTTTGAGCGCTGGAACCGGATTTTGAAGGCCTTTGCAAACGCTTTGGATCCAGATGAGACGCCACAGAACGTGGCGTCTCATCAGGATCCAAACTGTTTGCTATTCGGATAGTGGTCTTAGAAAAAAAATCGAAGAAAATGCTAATTTTACAAATTCAGCAGACGACATTTTAGCAGACGACAAATTTCCCAGCATTCAAAGGGTTAAACCCTGTTTTAGCAGAGCATGGCTCATATACATTTAATAGAGTATTCAGTATAATGCACATGACTAACCTTCATTAACATGAAGTTACAGTTAACCTATTTATGCCAAGTGGACTCTCCCATCCTTCTAATTTGGATCAATTTATTTCCAAAATTAGGGTTGTCTAGTATACTTATTTCCATATTTAGAATATGTCTAACAGAAATTCCTTTAAGCAAACAGCGAAGACCCTGATGAGACGCCGCATCATGCGGCGTCTCATCTGGGTCTACGCTGTTTGCCAAGGCCTTTTTTGCTCACCTGAGCACAACGTGCTCATGGTGAGCTATTGTGATCGCCTTTTGTCCGTCGTGCGTCGTCCGTCGTGCGGCGTCAACATTTACCTTGTTAACACTCTAGAAGTCACATTTATTGTCCAATCTTCATGAAACTTGGTCAGAATATGTGTCTCAATAATATCTTGGACGAGTTCGAAAATGGTTCCGGTTGGTTGAAAAACATGGCTGCCAGGGGGCGTGGCAGTTTTCCTTATATGGCTATAGTAAAACCTTGTTAACACTCTAGAAGTCACATTTATTGTCCAATCTTCATGAAACTTAGTCAGAACATTTGTTCTAATGATATCTTGAACGAGTTTGAAAATGGTTCCGGTTGGTTGAAAAACATGGCTGCCAGGGGGCGTGGCAGTTTTCCTTATATGGCTATAGTAAAACCTTGTTAACACTCTAGAAGTCACATTTTTAGACCAATCTTCATGAAACTTGGTCAGAACATGTGTCCCAATAATATCTTGGACAAGTTCGAAAATGGTTCCAGTTGAATGAAAAACATGGCCGCCAGGGGGCGTGGCAGTTTTCCTTATATGGCTTTAGTGTATAGTAAAACCTTGTTAACACTCTAGAAGTCACCTTTATTGTCCAATCTTCATGAAACTTAGTCAGAACATTTGTTCTAACGATATCTCGGATGAGTTTGAAAATGGTTCTGGTCTGTTGAAAAACATGGCTGCCAGGGGGCGGGGCAGTTTTCCTTATATGGCTATAGTAAAACCTTGTTAACACTCTAGAAGTCACATTTTTGGTCCAATGCTCATGAAACTTGGTCAGAATATTTGTACTAATGATATCTGGGCTGAGTTCGAAAATGGTTGAGATCCGTTAAAAAACATGGCCGCAAGGGGGCGTGGCATTTTCCCTTATATGGCTATGTAGTAAAACCTTGTTAACACTCTAGAAGTCACATTTATAATCCAATCTTTATGAAACTTGATCAGAACATTTGTTCTAACAATAGCTCGGCTGAGTTTGAAAATGGCTATGACTCGTTGAAAAACATGGCCGGGGGGGGGGGCAGTTGTCCTTATATGGCTATATGGAAAACTTGTTGACGCTATATAATAGCCACATTTATTGGCAAATCTTCATGAAACTTGGTCAGAACATTTGTCCCAATGAAATCTTAGCAGGGATTGAAACTGGGTCATATGAGCTCAAAAACTAGGTCACTAGGTCAAATATAAAGAAAACATGTTAAAAGTCACTTTTTTGGTCCAATCTTCATGAATCATCTTGCATTTTTTTTCAGAATAGTCTAGTTCCTTTTGCTCTCAGGTGAGCGCCTTAGGGCCTGATGGCCCTCTTGTTTCTAGATGCTAGGCATAAATGGGTTAATGCCGTTTTAAAATGGTTGTGACTTGGTTTGATATTTTGTGTTCCATTAGTATTAATGTACTGTTATATCACAGCCATAAGATAATCTCACTAAGTACGCTCTCAATGTGAAATGAGCATAATAGAAATACCAATATTCAAAAATTGAATACACCTTAAGTGGTGCTTGTAACAATATTTTCATATCAACAATAAATTGGTATTCAATGGGAATCAAGTTTCAAAGTGGCAAATACTTGAAATGCTTGTAATAATATTTTCCTTGTCCCTTCAAATATTATGGGTGTTTCAATTACGGATAATTGCGGTTCAATGATTTGGAACTGCTAAATTGATAAATATAATGTCCTATAACGATTTCAATTGACAGAATGGAACTGAATTCCTAATAGTAACTTTATTAATGTGAAAAACATTTTCAGAGTATTTAATTACAGGGGAACCTTGAATATATCACCTTGATCTTCAGTATTGTATAATCCGGGTAATATGACATCAATAAATAATGTAGTATTTCATTTATCTAACTTTTCTCACCTGTGATTATATCTCGTGTATTAGCTACTGGTATTATACTGGAGGGGACTTGTTTTTCTCCTCTTTCATCTGTTCTGTTCATAGACAATGTTTTGTCTGTCCATGCTAAGACACAAACTGTCTAACATACCTTGAAATGAAATACATGTTAATCAATACATATAGATGCAATTTGAAAGTGTGCAAAATTGTCATTAAATCTATAGCCTAGTAAGCAAGTAATTTATTATTTTTCAAACATTACCGCTTTTAAAACCGAAAGTAGGATTTCTATACATATACGTCCATTTCAACAAAAAAGCGATTATTTTTAAGCTTTAAAGCTAAAAAAGACCGATTTCTACCTTGTAGCCACCAGATGTATTATAATTGGCATAGATAAAATTAATTCTATAGCCTAGTTAGAAAGTAATTTATTATTTTTCAAACGGTACTGCTTTTAAAACCGTAAGTAGGATTTCTAGACGTTTATTTCCATTTCTACAAATGCGATTATTTTTAAGTTTCAAAGCGCAAAAAATACTGATTTCTACCTTGTAACCACCAGATATATTCTAATTAGCATAGATAAAATATGTTTCTTATTTATACCAAAATTTACTATGCCAAATTAGGTGTGTGGCTTTAAAAACTTAGTCTTAATCTTAAAAAAAGTAGTCTTTTTCTCTCTTTTTTAAATTTACTTTAGATGTATTGTGAAAACCACACAACAACAACAACATGTGGGTATTATTACCTTTCAATAAACAGTCAACATTTAGAGTTTTATTTTGTTCATACACAAACTATAAATAACAACATGGCAAGTGAAATAATTGTTGGTTCAAATACTAAGTATCTTATTATTTACTAAATTCTTTAAAATTATCTTTTTTCTTTTTATTGTTCTAGTGTGAGGAAATGTTAAACCTTCAATTTAATTATATAAATTATGGATTCACTAATATTGAATAATTGAACATTCATTTACCGTAATTATTAAATGTTTTTGGACACTTTTTTTTTTTTTTTTTTTTCNTTCTTGTCCGGGCTATTTCTCCCCAACTACTGACTGGAATACAATGAAGCTGTATGGGAATCTTAACTACCTTGAGGAGATGCGCATGTTTTCTTTTTATTGTTCTAGTGTGCGGAAATGTTAAACCTTCAATTTAATTATATAAATTATGGATTCACTAATACAAAATAATTAAACATTCATTTACCGTAATTACTCAAAGTTTTTGGACACTTATTTATTTTTATTATTTTTCGTGTCCAAAAATTTAGATACCAAAAATATTCAAAAAAATAAAGGTGTCAGAAAATTTAGAGACAGGTATGTTATGTTCGTTTGTTAATTATTGTATATTAACGGTTTACATAGTAATTTACCCAATAACGCTCAGGCATATTTCTGCCAGGTTTAATGACTTTAATCTGGTTGTAAAAACACATAAGCGAAGGGTCACCAGAAAAGCGAAAACAGGGCCAAAATCTGGTAAAATAGCCCTGTATAATTGACTGTCCAAAAATTAAGAGTCTTTTACAAAAATCCATATGTCCGAAAATTAAGAGTCACGAAAAATAATTATTTTGGCTAAAAAAGGGGTTGTCTGAAAAAATTAAAGTGTCTGAAAACTTAGAGTTATTACGGTAGATAAGGTAAGCTATCACGACTAAAGCTCGTTAATCATAAAGCGATTCATCAATCATTTTGAAAGTAAAGAAACACAAATTATTATGGAAATGGAATCATTCAAGCTTCTAGGCTCTGAAAATAAACATAACAAAAAGCAGTGCTATTTAACCCGTTGCATGCTGGGAAATTTGTTGTCTGTTAAAATGTCGTCTGCTGAATTTCTAAAATTAGCATTTTCTTCAGATTTTTTTCAAAAAATACTATCAGAATAGCAAACAGTTCGATCCTGATGAGACGCCACGTTCTGTGGTGTCTCATATTGATCCAAACTGTTTGCAAAGACCTTCAAAATTCGGTTCCAGCACTGAAAGAGTTAAAAGGTGCCCATCCCAACAATGTTCCAGAATCTGTCCAGTTATAATGCTAAATGTAAATAGTGCTTCCCTTGCGTTCCAGATTTTTCTAGAACATTGTTGTAGTAATTTAAAGAGCCGTCAAATCCTACTTAAGTGTGAAACGGGTGTTAAATATATGTGCGTAAAGTGTCTGCACAGGCTATTCAGGTATGACACTTTCCGCTTTTATGATATTTTTTGTTTAAAGGAAGTCCCTTAGCAAAAATCCAGGACATTTTATGCACATGCATTAAGCCCCATTTTCCCAGATCGCAGCTTAATTAATGATTAGCTGTGCCATTAAAAGGTGCCAATCCCCACAAAGTCCCAGAATCTGGTTAATATGCTAAAGTAATTGCTAGTGTTGCCCTTGTGTTCCATATTTTTTCTAGAACATCGTTTTTGTAATTTTATAAGCCGTCCAATCCTACTTAAGTGTGAATGAAACCATTTTTAGTTAACCTGACCTGATAACTGCGACCTGATCATGCAGTGATTGAGGTAAGCTTTTGTGATCACCCAATATCAAGTGGGGTTAAAAAGAAAATACTTGTAATGAGGTTGATGTCTCATCAACTGGTATACCTGAACTCCGTGCAGCATGGCCCACTAGTTTGGTAGTGTAAACTTGTAAAATTAGCCTTGTTCTGAGAGAACTGGGCATAATGAATGTGCGTAAAGTGTCGTCCCAGATTAGCCTGTGCAGTCCGCACAGGCTAATCAGGGACAACACTTTCCGCCTAAATTGGATTTTTGCTAGGAAGAGACTTCATTTAAACGAAAAATGTCATAAAAGCGAAAGTGTCGTCCCTGATTAGCTTGTGCGGAATAAAAGCAACAACTTGAGTATTAATGTCAGTCATGTGCACTATCATTATAAACACTTTTTGTTAATTGTCTGCAATTATTTTAACCTGGTCTCATAAAAATTCCATTGATTATGATATCCATTCTGAATTTAAGTCGTAAATAAATATGACAGTGAAAGGTCTAGAGTGAAATANGCTCAAAAGTGGACATAGTGTTTCACAAACACATCTTGTTATTATGTCTATTGAAATGCGTTTATAGGCGTTTATATGCTGTATGTTAATAATGTGTATGTATGCATTTATAAAAAAGAACAACAAAATATGTATTGTTTAATCGTTTGTATGTGTTTCTCATCAGTATACTTGTCAGTGCCAATGTACATCTAGAATTTAATGTAACCTGTGAGTGAGTGAATATTATGGTTGGAATAATTTCAATGCACCGTATAATGAATAACAAACAACTATCGGCGCTTTTCTATGCATTTATTGAATAAAAAGTTTTTTAGCAATGTATTTAACAATATTGCTTTGAAATAGGTTGAAAACACGATAACATACACACATGTATATGATAAACAGTGATAACATTGGAAATATAACTGATTCCTTATAATTGAATACTCCGGATAATTGAATATTCGGACGTGACAAATGGGCTATTCAATGAAGCTGAATCTACTGTATCACGATATAGGAATACTGTATCTTGTATGCTTAAAAAAAATTGGTAATAAACATTAATGTACAAGGCACAGATATAGTAGTAATACATTGGAAGTAAGTTTTTATTTGGAAAAAATACAGAAATACAGTTCAATATACCGGTATGAGTTGCAGTGTCTGATTTCATGCCTCAAAATTATTTTTTTTAATATCTGATTAAGTACAGAATAGTATTTATAGAGAATAATAGGTCAGTAATGAATACTGGTAAGTTTATTAAGTGAGGATTAGTAAACCTGAACCAAGAGCCATAGCAAGTTTTCATGTTTTTGTGCGTAGCAAATAAGCCACTCTGTATTTTACACTAACCTGGTACCTGGTAATTATCCCCTCATTTTCTCAAACTTTTGGTCTTTATTTTGAAAAGAAACAAAAGAAAATGGCAGAATTTACCAAAACAACACAATTAGTACCATATGAGGTCATGAAAGTAAACAAAATGATGTCATTGTTCTGCACCTTACAGCTTTATTACCACAATGCTGAAACAAATGCTTACTCATCAGGGGTTTATATTTGACCATGCAATCCTGATGATGGGATAATTTATGTTATCTGACATACAATTTTTATTCAAAACAATTAAGAATATATTAAGAATCTTAAGAATATTGATTATGCACAGAATGTCATGCATTTATTGCATTCTAATAAGAATTTCAATAAATCATGATCAGATGTTCAATTATAGGCCCAGCTGGTAAAACACATGCATTACTAGGCTGTCTGGTTAGCATAGTGGTTGGTACTCAATCTTCTTACCACAGGGACCCGGGTTTAATTTCCACTTATGTACCATGCTAGTTTGCTTTGTGGTCACCACAGGTGGGGTTAACTATGGGTACTCGGGTATACCCCAACAGTGCAAGTCCACGCCAGAATTGAATACATTTAAGTAAAAAGTAAATAGCTAGAAATCTGCAGCTACAATTAAAATTCTACTTCTGACCTTCCAATCTTCAGGAGTCTGGTAAATTAATTATAAGTTTATAAGGTACGAGTGTAGGAACACTCTCCGGGTCCTCACATAATGCTGCTTCAGACCCGGAAGAGCCTTTTAAACTTCCAGATACAACCATATACACATGCAGTAGAACATTTGTGTGTCTTCTTCTTTCAGAGCGGGTCGTTGTCGACCAGGTGTGTGTTATCAAATGTTCAGTCGTGTTCGTTACAGTCACATGTGTGACCATCCCACTGCTGAGATCCTCAGGTGTCCGCTACAGGTACAACATCTTGTGCACTTGGGGAGGCTGTATGATCTGAGACTTTGGCCATTGCACTTTCTTTTAAAAAACTAACTGAATACCTGTGCTTGATTTTTTTTAATTAAATAAACAATAACACATTCCCATTATTTTTCTATGAGCGTATTTCTGTTCTTTGAATTGTTAATTAATAAATTTTAAAATTTTGGAGATCAATAAAAAAAATCTATATATTTTATAATACTAATAATTTATTCCTCCCTCCCGCAGGAGTTGTGTCTACAGACCAAGCTGCTGGCCTCTACAAATGAGAACATTGAGGACTTCCTGTCCCGGGCCCCTGAACCACCGCCATACCTCGTCACTAGGGCAGCTCTCAACATACTGAAGGTATCATAGTCTTTGACATCTGAAAGATTATGTTAATGGTGATGCAGTGTGTATGCACTGTAGGTGGTAGTTTTACATTTAGAAAATAAAATAAGGCCTTTTTAGCTCAACTGTACACATAGTGCTCATGATGAGCTTTAAGGATACCGTGCTGTCCGTAGTCCTTAACTGCGTGTGTTGGTGTGTGCATTAAGTTTTTCTTCTAACAGCTTCTCGATCTGACCCACATGGCAGATTTCAATGAAACTTTACAGATGTGAACCTTCATCATTTTTGTAATTGTGTCGGGTTCTGAGAAAACTGGGCAAAATGCATGTGCGTAAAGTGTCGTCCCAGATTAGCCTGTGCAGTCCGCACAGGCTAATCCGGGACGACACCTTCCGCCTAAACTGGATTTTCTTACATCATTTAAACGAAAAAATTCCATAAAAGCGGAAATTGTCGTCCCTGATTAGCCTGTGTGGACTCCACAGGCTTATCTGGGATGACAATTTACGCACAAGCATTATGCCCAGTTTTCTCAGAACGCGACTCATTTTTGTAATTGTTCAAATTGTTCAAGTCTGTTCATATGAAGTTCACTTGAGTGAGCTAAACAAAGATTCTACTAAGTTGTTCAAATCATGCCCCTGAGGTTGAAACTGGCCACGCCCCAGGGGTCACGTGATATACATATAGGATATTGCATGAGTGGTCGTTTTGTATTGAATTTATTAAACAAGTCATCTAAATAAAGATAAAAACTAGGCTTGCCAAGTTTTTATCTTTATTTAGATGACAAGTTTAATAAATTCAATACAAAATGACTACGAATCTAAGATTCTATTTATAACATGACCAACACATTTTCTTTTTATTTTATGCTCTTTTCACCGTTTATTTACATTGTAAAAGAGTTTAACTGAAGAAATTAGCTGGAATAATGACATCATTTCGTCAAAAAAATGACGTCATTTCACAGTTATATAACTAGTGTAATAACATAATGTAATAAACAAAATTGAGCATTACGTTATTTCACTCCTGGAGCGTAGGTCATGTTATAAATAGACTTATATAGGAAATTACTTCTGTTATGAAACTGCAAGGGGTTTAATATTTGGTGTCTAACATCATGCTGTGGTCCTTTACCAAGTTTGTTCAATTTGTGTTCCTGGGGTGAAAAAAATTCCACCCTAGGGGTTTCTTGTTATGCCCCCGAAGGTGGGCATATAGCGATCTCACTGTCCATCTGTCTGTCTGTTCGTCTGTCTGTCCGTCTGAAATTCCGTCACACTTTGCGTTTAGGTTTCGAAAAATGTGGAAAAACACTTTGCGTTTAGGTTAAGAAAAATGTGGAAAAAGGGGGCATATGTCATCCTGTGGTGACAAGCCTTGTTGTTAATTGTATGCCATTATTTTAACCTGGTCATCTCATAAAAATTCCATTGATATCCATTCTGCATTTAAGTTGTAAATAAATATGATAGTAAAAGGTCTAGAGTGAAATAGGAGGGCCTTGTGGTTCCCTCCCCCCCTGCCCTTTGGGCAACACAAACATGTGGAAATATGTTAAAATTGAATACATATTAAATGGCAAGTGAATAGATACTACTAACAACCTTATTTTTAGGTGTTCAACTAAGACCTGGATTTAATTTATTCAATAATCATATAATGTCACCAGACTTGTCCGGCTTTCCACTCAAATTTTTATGGAATTGAGTTTGTGCGGGTCTGAAACGAATTTCTCTGACAATCCTTTTCATCCAATTTGATATCCATCCCTCCGTCTGTCTGTCTGTGTGTCACACTTTTCCTTTCTGTTTGATATCTCACACACTAATGATCTGATGTCAATGAAACTTGATATGCTTGATATACTTGTTATTGGGTCTTGTGCGTGGATCAAAACCCGTGTTGTCAATCATTGGCTTGTAAGTTATGATAACTTTTAGTTATTTTGAGGATGAACAAACTTGTACTTTTTTTTTTACTATATAAATAAAAGTTCCCCAAATTTTTTTGGGGGGAGCATATAGTCGCCGCTTCGTCTGTCTGTGCGTGCGTGCATCCGTCCGTATTTTTTTCCGGGCTATTTCTCAGCAACTAATGACCGGAATTCAATGAAACTNAAGGTCAAAGGTAAAATATATGGGTCAAAATCGCTAAAAAGGGGACATAGTGTTTCACAAACACATCACTTGTTTTGTTTTGCTATATTTTTTTATTGCTATTCAATAGTTATGGACCAGACTGAATACATGTACAGTTATTTCCTTATTCATTGAAAAAAGTCACTGACTTCATGAAAAGAAATCAGAAAAGAATATGCAGACAAGTAATTTGAGAAACATATACAGTGGAAAATCCTTTAACCATATATTAATTGAGTCGTGTTCTGAGAAAACTGGGCATAATGCATATGCGTAAAGTGTTGTCCCTGATTAGCCTGTGCAGTCAGCATAGGCTAATCAGGGACGACACCGCCTAAATTGGATTTTTACTAAGAAGTGACTTCATTTAAACGAAAAATGTCATAAAAGCGGAAAGCGTCGTCCCTGATTAGCCTGTGCTGACTGCACAGGCTAATCTGGAACAACACTTTACGCACATGCATTATGCCAAGTTTTCTCAGAACGCGACACAATTAGGCCCTTTGTTTATGCTTGTTCTCTTGTGAGCATATTGGCAATCATGGTCCTCTTTGTGTCGTTTAAACTCTTTTAATTGTACATTATATGTATGCCTCATGTTTAAACTGTTTTGTCATTAGCTTGTGTATATTTACATAATTGAAAATGATTCACTAAAAAAGTACTTAGGTCTTGTTTCCTTTTCTTTTTTCAATATAAATAACCACACTTGCTGCATTTAATCTATCGGTTTTACTGGACAAATACGTTTGAAATACGATAACTGTTTTAAATGGACCAATAAGCGTATTGTTCGATTTTTATTATGATCAGAATTCCTGATTGCTGTCTTGCGTTAAAATGATATGGGCTTGACCAATATCAATAATAGGACCTAATTGGAATATGTCCCAGAAGAACATTTATGTCAATCCTACTTCGATTAATCAAAATTTGTCATATTCCTAGGAGACATTAACAATAAACAAATATGATTAAAAACCAAGAAATTATTGACTTTGACAATATTTTATTAGGACAAGTGGTTCATTAAATCTTCACAATCAATAATGATTACCCAAGGTAGTGCTTAGAATAGAATTATATTTTGTTCGAGGTTGCTTGGCTGGTGTTGAACGTTTTTTATGTTCTTAATTGTGTTTTGTTCTGAGAAAACTGGGCATAATGCTTGTGCGTAAATTGTACTCCCAGATTAGCCTGTGCAGTCTGCACAGGCTAATCAGGGACGACAATTTCCGCTTTTATGGAATTTTTCGTTTAAATGATGTCTCTTCCTAGCGAAAATCCAGTTTAGGCGGAAAGTGTTGTCCCGGATTAGCCTGTGCGGACTGTACAGGCTTATCTGGGACGACACTTTACCCACATGCATTTTGCCCAGTTTTCTTAAAACACGACACAATTTTGTTAGCCCTCCACATTTTGCTAAATATTCCTAAAGACCCTGATTTACCATCTTGTGTAGTCTCTTGTCTGATATGTTGCTTTAATATTATGTTTTATCAGTGCTATATTTTCATTCCAATTTAAAATAAATACATTTGTTTCCCTCTGCTTTTTCCTCTTCAAGCCATCAACTTTTTCAGTAATTTTTTTATTCAATAACAGTTATGTAGAAATATGTGTTGTGTTTTTAGAAAACTGGGCATAATGCTTGTGCGTAAATTGTCATCCCAGATTAGCCTGTGCAGTCCGCACAGGCTATAATCAGGGATGACAATTTCCGCTTTTATGGAATTTTTCGTTTAAATGATGTCTCTTCTTAGCGAAAATCCAGTTAAGGCGGAAAGTGTCGTCCCTGATTAGCCTGTGCAGACTGCACAGGCTAATCTGGGATAACACTTTACGCACATGCATTTTGTCCAGTTTTCTCAGAACGCGACACATATAACAAATGATTGATATTTTCATGCTCCCGATACGAGTGAGCACAGAGTCACTGCGTTGTCAGTCTTTTAAAAGTCTTATTTTGATGGAATTGAGTTTAAATTGTGCAGGTTTGAAATGAATTTCCCCAAAAATTATTTTGTCCCACTCGAATGGATGTTTTTTTCCGCTCAAGATCTCAGAAACTTATGAGTCCATTTTAGATGAAACGTTATATGCTATTTCTTTTTAGGGTTGACATTCGCATATTTTTGTTCTGCTCCATAGATTTTTCAGAAAGTTATTGCCCTTTGAATAAAATGAAAAATATTGCCCTATTCCGCATTTGATTTTGTTTGGTTCAGTGCCAGCAGTCTAATATTAGACATTATGTATATATGAGAATGCATCAACAAATCTTTGCAGCTCTAATATCTGTCAGTACTCACTTGTCCAGGTGATTTGTTAAGAATTACACTCGCCCTAAGAAAAAAGAAACCAATTTGTTATATCTGTTAATATATGGAATCAAAATTTGTAATCCAATTGAACTTAACAAAAACAGAACATAATTTGTAACACTACGGATTAAGTTTTGGCAGTTTTTTTGCAGATTAGTTTAAGGTTTTGGCACAAAAACAAGTTAATCTTGTTCCACATTTGTGTCTGATAATCAGTCAAGTCAGGGCATGATGCATGTGCGTAAATTGTCGTCCCAGATTAGCCTGTGCAGTCCGCACAGGCTTATCAGGGACGACACTTTCTGCTTTTATGACATTTTTCGTTTAAATGATGTCTCTTCTAAGCAAAAATCCAATTTAGGCGGAAAGTGTCGTCCCTGATTAGCCTGTGCAGACTGCACAGGCTAATCTGGGACAACACTTTACGCACATGCATTATGCCCAGTTTTCTCAGAACGTGACTCATATTATCAAGTTGTTCAGGTCCAATTATTGTTCAGAGAGTTATTGCCCTTTGATTATTAATATATCATTTTCTAATGGATGTTTGTTTCCGCTCAAGATCTCAGAAACTTATGAGTCCATTTTAGATGAAACATTATATGCTATTTCTTTGTAGGGTTGACATGCGCATATTTTTGTTCTGCTCCATAGATTTTTCAGGAAGTTATCACCCTTTGAATAAAATGAAAAATATTGCCTTTTTCCGCATTTGATTTTGTTTGGTTCAGTGCCAGCAGTCTAATTATGTGGTTATCAATATGTGAATACATAAAAAAATCATTGCATCTCTTATATCTGTCAGTACTCACTTGTGCGGGTGATTTGTTAAGAAGGGCCCTCTCGGCAAGAAAAAAGAAACCAATTTGTTCTATCTGTTAACATATTTATGGAATCAAAGTTTGTAATCCAATTGAAGTTTACAAAAACAGAACATAATATGTAACGCTACAGATTACCAATAAGTTTTGGAACAAAAACAAGTCAATCTGTTCCACATTTGTGTCTGATAATCTGTCCAGTAATTGTGTAGGAAAAACAAATGGTAATTACAACAAATATTATTAATACCCATGTTAAGCCTTATTCAATAAATGTATTTATGTATGAATTAATAATTCACAATGGTCAGATTATAAGGCTGTCAAAGTGTTAAAATACATCAAAGGCACAATCAAAATAAATCATGACTTCTTTTGTAATGTGGCATGGGAAGGTTTTCATGTTTTGAAAACAGACTTTCTATTGGTAAAGGTCACAAGGTTATCATCTGGGCTGAACAAGATAGAAGCCGGATTGTTCTATATTTTAGATCACAATTTCTGAATCTGATGGTTTATTTCCACATCTGGGATCATGCCTAACATTTATCTGTCCATCTTGTCATTATTTGAGCCGCTTTCTGGGAAAACTGGGCTTAATGAAAAGTGTGTAAAGTTTCATCCCAGATTAGCATGTGTAGTCTGGATTAAAGAAGAGACTGCCTTTAAACAAAAAATTCCATAAAAGTGGATTGCACAGCCTAATATGGGATGACACTTTAACCCTTTGCATGCTGGGAAATTTGTCGTCTGCTAAAATGTTGTCTGCTGAATTTCTAAAATCAGCATTTTCTTCATTTTTTTTCAAAGAATACTATCAGAATAGCAAACAGTTTGGATCCTGATGAGACGCCACGTTCTGTGGCGTCTCATCTGGATCCAAACTGTTTGAAAAGGCCTTCAAAATCCGGTTCCAGCGCTCAAAGGGTTAATATGGGATGACACTTTACGTACATGCATTGAGCTCCCTTTTCACAGAACGTGGCTCATTTCATATTTGCTGACCTTCAATATAGCTGACTATGTAGCTACATGTATAAAGCCCTACACACAAAGGGATACACAAATACAAATAAAGTGAAACTTCAGCTGCACCAACAAGAAAGAAGCCTTATTATACAATGCAGTCCTTTATTTATTTCAAGGAACCCATTGCCAAACAGTGAGACACAAAACAAATGCACACCATGTCAGTTTTAAACATATTTTGACATTTAATTCTTTCGGTGCTGGAACCGAATTTTGAAGGCCTTTGCAAACAGTTTGGATCCAGATGAGACGCAACAGAACGTGGCGTCTCATCAGGATCCAAACTGTCTGCTATTCTGATAGTATTCTTTGAAAAAAAAATGAAGAAAATGCTAATTTTAGAAATTCAGCAGATGACATTTTAGCAGATGACAAATTTCCCAGCATGCAAAGGGCTAGCTTTTGGCATACTCAATGACATTAATTCAATTGTTTTTGTGTTTTTTTAACTTTCAGGGATTTGTTGAAGATATTTTATACAAGGAGACACTAGAAAACCTAGAGGCTTGTGAAAGGCAGGATGGAACAGTCCCAATGGTAGCCATTGTATTTGAGAATGTAGTCAGTCACCAGCCTGGCCACATACTGTAAAATCATTATTATTCATGGGATTCCTTGATTCAACAAATTTGAATGAAAATGACCAACGAAAATTCCTCTCTTTTTTTCCAAAATCTGAAAACCACGAATTAATGTTTCCATGCAAAAGTCATTAATTTTAAATCACGAAATTTCATGCCTATGAATATATGTGATTTTACAGTCATATCAGTGTTGATTTGGCATGAAATAGTATGAAGGTTTTTCCTGTCTACCATACATGTATGTCAGTTGCTGTTTTTCGTTGTGGTTAACCACATAAAGTGACTTATCAAAGCAGAAAAAGAAAATAATGAAATAACAGGTAATCAAGTAAGCGAAAAAGAAAAAGTTCTTTGTTTCCACTAATATCAAAAAATTCGGGCGGGTATGTTGCCCAAATTTTATATTCTGTAATTTTTATAAACGATAAACAAGTTATTTCCCACTGCAATTAAGATGTTCAATGGCATAAAATCTTCCAAATCTCTTTGCAACATACCTTATTTCATATGTAAAAATTTATTTTGCGAATATGATCATATCGTGCAAAAATATTGAAAACGTCCATTTTGTTGTAGGTTTGCGGTCTGGTCTATTTCTCTGCAGCTGTATCCGAGGTGCTGCTTTCCTTCTTCACCAAACCGCCCCTGGATGCCTGCACCTACTTTGGTGTTGACAGTGGGGAACCAACCATTAGGGTAGGTAGCCATAGCAACCTCTGTAGGCTACATTGCACTCAACTCTAAAATGGGCAGGAACTCATGTTAGTTTCATTTAAAGATATAGAGGATATTTGTTCATGTCAGTGCAAGATCGTTTGTTATTTCACGAGTGATCATAGAAAATATATTTTGGCCACGAGTGAAAATATTATTTTTCTATGATCATGAGTGAAATGACAAACGATCTTACACTGACATGAACAAATTTTCTGTTTCTTTTATGCCCCTTTTTCAAGAAAATAATGAATAATAATTTCCCTTTTGCTGAAAAGTGACCCTCTATCCTGTGGCGTGCCTCAATACAATGAAATGACGTCATTTTGTTGACGAAATGACGTCATTATTCCAGGGAAATTCTTCAGTTAAACTCTTTTACAATGTAAATAAAAGGTAACAAAGGAATAAAATTAAAAGAAAATTTGTTGCATTTGGTGGAATATTGATTTTATTTAACTCGTGATCATAGAAAAAATATATACAAGGATATAAACAAGGGAAGCAAATCTTGATATGATAATTTAAAAATAGAAAAAGGAATTCGGAAAATTTGTTCTTTTCACCGGTGAAAAGAACAATTTTGTTCTTTTCACTGCTGTTATTTCACTGCAGAAATGTCATATTTTATCATTAGGTATAAAAGAAA
>VMBQ01006879.1:19967-34707 GCA_007657795.1 Dreissena rostriformis
TTCTTTAACCCTTTGAGCGCTGGAACCGGATTTTGAAGGCCTTTGCAAACAGTTTGGATCCAGATGAGACGCCACAAAACGTGGCGTCTCATCAGGATCCAAACTGTTTGCTATTCTGATAGTATTCTTTGAAAAAAAAATGAAGAAAATGCTAATTTTAGAAATTTAGCAGACAACATTTTAGCAGACGACAAATTTCCCAGCATGCAAAGGGTTAAGTATTTTATCAGGGTGCAGGATCACATGACTTTGTGGGGTTCACAATAAAACGTTAAGGGATGTAAACACAACTTTTTTAAATAATTTTTCCTAAAAATTTCCACAAGTGCATAAAAGACAGTTTTTTATGCTGCTTATGGCAATGTGAAATACATCAGAACTACTTTATTTAATAAGCCTGTGTTCTTAAACAAATATTTAATGTGTACAGCATTCATGTAAACTTTTATGCTGCACGCAACGTGAAATTTTGTCACTAATTTCAGACGTATTTAAGGATTTTTTCTTAAATCTTAAGATATCGGCACAAACTGCAAGGAAAACTATTTTTTTATGCACTAAAGGTTTTTGCAAATGTATTTCAATAACTTGAAATATTTGCAAAAATACTATGTTTAAATTCTGTCCAGCCCGTGTGTAGACCCCATGTGAACCCTGTTGATCATGCATCCTGTTATTGTGATGTATAGATACTCGTATAGAAACTATGAATCTAGACAAACTTTTCATTAACACAATAAAAAAAAAATGTCATCATGACCTTGTGTGCAGCATTTCCATCCTTGCTGATATGTGGCAGTAACTTAAACGTTCTACCTGGCAAGTAATAGTAATTAAGTAATCATTTTGTGGGGGAGGAAAAGAACAATTATGATTATGTCTACTCTGTTGTTTTGTTCCACTGTTTCCCATGTTTCTGCCAGGTATGATCGAGGACGGCACATGTTTGTTCCCGTACACTGTTCAGGAACACAAGCGGAACATTCTAGACCGGATGATGGAATCCTGCTTCAGACACACTGACCTTCGATGGTCCAAAATTGTCCACTCCCATATCAAGGTTCACAATTTTGCATAATTATTACACAGCCACTCACACACACACACAAAATGCAGAAAGGATGCATTTCAAAGTGTGCATAATAAATACTTTTTTATTTCCAAACTATAGATATGCCAAGGACTTTAACCCATTTATGCCTAGTGGACTCTCCCATCCTTCTAAATTGGATCAATTCATTTCCAAAATCAGGGATGTCTGGTATATTAATTTCTATTTTTAGAACATTTTTCACAGAAATTCCTTTAAGCAAACAGCATAGACCCTGATGAGACGCCGCATTATGCGGCGTCTCATCTGGGTCTACGCTGTTTGCCTAGGCCTTTTTTTGTAGACACTAGGCATAAATGGGTTAAAGTCCTAATCATTATAACACCGGTTCTTCACTAACACAAATCATGGTTATCAATGATGAAACTTTCAGCCTTAACTGGATATTCATTTAGAGACTTTCTTCAAACAAAAAATTCCATAAAAGCGCAAAGTGTCGTTTCTGATCAGCCTAGAACGAGGCTTAATTTATTCTATTGAGTATGTTATAGTACATTGCTGCATTTGTGTTTGCAGAGTTTGGACAGGGTCGATGAGACCTCTGTTGTGATGAACAGTATATTGGAGAAAGGTGTGAGTGTGGGACCGAGAAGTGTGATCACACACTCTCACATCCAGGGGCAGATTACCATCGGCAAGGACTCCTTCATTTCGGGACTGGTTACGGGCCCTGAGGTAAACACTTACCAGACTGTCAATTTGAGCCTTGTTCTGGGAAAACTGGGCTAAATGCATGTGCGTAAAGTGTCGTCCCAGATTAGCCTGTGCAGTTCACAAAGGCTAATCAGGGACTACACATTCCGCCTTAACTGGATATTTGCTAAGAAGAGACTTCCTTAAAACGAAAAATACCATAAAAGCAGAAAGTGTTGTCTTTTATTAGACATGGCAGACTGCCCAGGCTTATCTGGGACAACACTTTACGCACATGCATAAAGCGCAGTTTTCCCAGATCAACGCCCAAATTGTTGCCATCAAGTACTCATGCCAAAAGCTGTTATTTTGCGGCGAGAAATGATTCATTGCTTTTTAAGTAAACACTTTGTCTGTAACACAAAAATTAATGAATTGGTTCACATGACAATTTCTTGGAAGGTTATAATGGAATAGTTAACAGATATGTTTGGGTTGTGATTCAAGACTCAATGTCAATGTTCATATCCTGGAATGTTTAAATATCGAAGTTTAATCTTTATTATAGGATGATAGAGAAAATTGGTGAAGGTCTGCACAATTTGTTGAAATTTTTGCTGTCAGAGAGCATATAGGTCAAAAATATTTTTTGTGGAATAAAACTTGTTCTTGCCTGTTTGTTCTATTGAAGATATTTGAATTCCGCTCTAAGAAAACAGGGCTAAAAACATGTGCATAAAGTGTCGTCCCAGATAAGCCTGTGCAGTCCGCACAGGGAGGATACTTTCCGCCTAAACTGGATTTTCATCAAGGAGAGCCTTCCTTTAAAAGTGGAAAGTGTCGTCTCTAATTAGCCTTTGCAGACTACACAGGATAATCTGGGACGACACTTTACGCACATGCATTAAACCCCATTTTCACAAAGCGCAGCTCATTTGTTCCAGTTTCCAGACAAAGTGGAGTTTGCGGAGTCCATCATCGTGCAATGCTACAATATTTACCTCCCCTTCCTCGGCAAGTCCACGTACCTGATGACCACTCACGGCAGATTTGACAACATTGAGGTAAAGATGGGAGAATATTTGAGTCAGGTTCTGAGAAAACTGGGCATAATTCATGTGCGTAAAGTGTCGTCCCAGATGAGCCTGTGCAGTCGGCACATGCTTATCAGGGACGACACTTTCCGCCTTAGTTGGATTTTTGCTAAGAAGAGACTTCATTTAAAAGAAAAATGTCATAAAAGCGGAAAGTGTTGTCCCTGATTAGCCTGTGCCAATTGCACGGGCTTATCTGGGATGACACTTTACGTACATGCATTATGCCCAGTTTTCTCAGAACACGACTCATTTAAGGGAACCATGTTGTTCTAGTTGTATAAATTGAGCCACCTTATTGGATTACTGGGCTTGGTGCATGTGCGTAAAGAGTTTCCCAGAATAGCCGGTGCAGGCCGCACAGGATTTTTTGGGATGACACATGCATTAAGCTCTATTTTCCCAGAGCGCTGCTTATTTCAATTGTGCTTATTTCAGATGCCAATGTGGAAGGGTACAAGCAGTTTTTGTAACGACCCCTGGATCTACATGATGAACCGGACAGGCATTGTGAAGGAGGATCTCTGGGGCAGGGACTGTGTAGGCATCTTAGTTCATTGGAGGCTCGTTCTGGGATAACTGGGTTTATGCATGTGCTCAAAGTGTCATCCCAGATTAGCCTGTACAGTTCGCACAGGCTAATCAGGGAAGACACTTTCCACCTTGGCTCGATTTTTGTTGAGAAGAGACTTCCTTAAAACACACAAATTCTTTAAAAGCAGAAAGTGTCGTGCCTGATTAGCCTGTCTGGACTGCCCAGGCTAATCTGGACAACACTTTATGCATATGCATTAAGCCCAGATTTCCCAGAACGTGGCTCATTGTTCTTTCTTGGCAGTCGAATTCACATGGGGTTTAAATGCATCAAGTTTTAGAATTTCTTAAGTTGTATCTTTTTTTATCTTGATAGAAATCAAACCTGATGATCACCACTATGACTGAAAATTTAAAAATTCAGATTTTAAATATTTTATTTCTTGTGCCATGTCTTAAATTATATCTGTAAATTTGATGATTATTAGTAAAAAAAAAATTATGGACCCAGTTTGTTATGATACAGGGTCAATAAATTATTACTATTAAAAATATTGGGCAAGAGCCTAGCCCTTATTTATCTTTCTGAGTACCATTCTTTTCCCAACATTAACATAATAACAATTTATTCTGGCCAAGTGCTCACAAAAATATTGTCTTTCTTTCAAGTGTTGATCTAATGCAATATCAGACTGACAACAAACAAATCTGGGTTTTTTATGCCCCCGGTAGGGTGGCATATAGCAGTTGAACTGTCAGTCCGTCCGTCTGTGCGTCCATCCGAAAACTTTAACATTGGCCATAACTTTTTCAATATTGAAGATAGCAACTTGATATTTGGCATGCTTGTGTATCTCATGGAGCTGCACATTTTGAGTGCTGAAAGGTCAAGGTCATCCTTCAAAGTAAAAGATCAAAAAACAAAATCCAAGGAAAGTAACAAGCTTTAAAGGGAGATAATTTCTATTTATCATTTTGCAGGTACAGATCATTTTCACAAGGGAAGTAATCATGTTTAAGGGATATAATAAAAAAAAAAAATCATTCAAAGTGGCGCAGTAGTTGGCATTGTGTTTCTGACAAACACATCTCTTTTTAAACAAGTTCTTGAGGCTTGACGTTATCTCCTACAGGAATCAGATGATAAAACATGTTATCACACTAAAAAAACAAACAGATATCCGCTGTGTAACAAGGCCTTAACCCTTTACCATTCAGAAATGCACTTTAACAGGTTTGCAGTCCCTTATAAATTTAATTTGAGACCTTCCTTAGTAGATTCAAGTTTTAAAGGCTTCATTTCCATCATTAAGGTACTGATTATCAGCAAAAAGCATTAAGCCTGAACAGCCTGTGAGTTACTTGCAGGCTGTTCTGGTTTTATGGTGGTTGCATAAAGCCATTTACACTTTGCTTCTAAGCGGAAAAGGGTTGTGACCTTATGGTTATCTCCCCTACAGGAAGCAGATGACCAGACCATTCAGACTGCGCTCATGTTCCCTGTGCTGCATGCTACAGAGCCCCTGGGTCTCACTGAGCTGCTGTGGTTACAAGGGGTCATACAGGATACTGACAATAGGGACATCCTCAGGAGGTCAGTTTGGGCTTGGCTTTATGCTATGGCATAAAAAACTTGTAGTTTTAGTTGTATGTTGTTTCCATGACATTATGTTTCATAAGTATGTTGTTCTACCCCCATTATCATTGGAAATGGGGGCTATATAGGAGTCACTTGGTCTGTCAGTCTGTCTGTCCTGAAAATTTCATCCAATCTTCACCAAACTTGGTCAGAAGTTGAATCTAGATGATGTCTAGGTCAAGTTTGAATATGGGTCATGCCTGGTCAAAAACTAGGTCACGGGGTCACTTAGTGTGTTTTAAATCGAAAGTTTGTCTGGACCATAACTATGTCATTTATCGTTAGATTTTAAAATGAATTGTTACATTTGTTCACCATCATTGGACGGTGAGTCATGCGAAAGAATTACGTCGATATCTCCAAGGTCGAGGTCACACTTTGAGTTCAAAGATAAAAAATGGCCATAAATGAGCTTGTCCGGGCGATAACTATGTCGTTCATTGTGAGATTTTAAAATCATTTAGCACATTTGTTCACCATCATCGGACAGTGTGTCATGCGAAAGAATAAGGTCAATATCTCCAAGGTCAAGGTCACACTTTGAGTTCAAAGGTCAAAAATGGCCATAAATGATCTTGTCCGGGCCATAACAATGTCATTCATTGTGAGGTTTTAAAATTACTCGGTACATTTGTTCACGATCATTGGACGTGTCATGCGAAAGAATTAAGTGGATATCTCCAAGGTCAATTTCACACTTGGAGTTCAAAAGTCACAAATGGCCATAAATGAGCTTGTCCGGGCCTTAACTATGTCATACATTGTGGGATTTTAAAATGACTCTGTACATAAATTTTGTTCACAGTCGTGTCGACGGTGTGTCATGCGAAAGAATTCAAGAGTTCAAAGGTCAAAATGACCATAAATGATAATGTCATAATAATTCTTAAAAATTGCCATAAATTTGCTTCTCTTGTTTTGTGAAGACAGCATGCAAAATATTCTGTGTCAATGAAGCATGTGGGGGTATACGTCACGTCTGTGACAAAGCTCTAGTATTTAATAATATTAAATTGCGAAGTTTTTAGTATGCCCTTAACATTTCTTTATCTTGTATATGTAATAGTATCACACTTAACCCATTTAGTTCTTGAAATTTAATGTTATTCTCTGTCAAACTATGTGGGAGCAGTGGTCTTATGGTAGGACGCATGCTTAGAGATCAAGAGGTCCCTGGTTCGAATCCCGCCCTGACCACTGGAATTTTCCTGAGCAAGAAATTTATCCCACATCTGCTCCTCTCCACCCAGGTGTATAAATGGGTACCTGTGAGGGAAATAAGCCAATGTGCCGTGGCTGCATACTGCGCCAAGATGTTAACGGACGACTTATGACCCAGTGACCAGGGAAAAAATGTAAAGCGCCTCTGAACGCACAAACTGTATAAAAAGGGTGCTATATAAATGTGGTAAAAAAAACAAAACAAAAACTTCTTGGGAAATGTCTCTTGACACTTATTAACGTTTCTCCCCTGTAATTCTTTGTGGTTTCCTGGCTCCAATGGGAAAGTGTTTTAGCATGACAGAATGTTTGGCTCTCCTGTATGACAGTAATTATCTGTCAGATTTGATTTTACAAAATTGAATTTGAAACCATTTACCTACAGCCCTCATTGTGTCTCATGGCAATGTATGGGCAAACTAGACCATTTTTGTTCATCTTCCTTGTAAATATGTGTCACGTTCTGAGAAAACTGGGCATAATGCTTGTGCGTAAATTGTCATCCCAGATTAGCCTGTACAGTCCGCACAGGCTAATCAGGGACGACAATTTCCGCTTTAATGGATTATTTTTTTTAAATGAAGTCTCTTCTTAGCGAAAATCCAGTTTAGGCGGAAAGTGTCGTCCCTGATAAGCCTGTGAGGAATCTACAGGCTTATCTGGAACGACATTTTACCACATGTATTATGCCCAGTTTTCTCAGAACATGACACATATACTACTGGCTGGGCTAGCCACTATGTGTCGATGGGTTGATTGCCTTTCACACTGCTGCANTCACACTTAGAGTTCAAAAGTCTAAAATGGCCATAAATGAGCTTGTCCGGGCCATAATAATGTCATTCATTGTGAGATTTTAAAATGACTCGGTACATTTATTTTGTTCACAGTCATTGGACGGCGTGTCATGCGAAAGAATTCAAGAGTTTAAAGGTCAAAATGGTCATAAATGATAATGGCATAATAATTCTTAAAAATTGCCATAAATTAGCTTCTCTTGTTTTGTGAAGACAGCATGCAAAATATTCTTTGTCAATGCAGCATGTGGGGGTCTTTGACAAAGCTCTAGTTGCATGTGTTTTCCATTATATTATTTTCTAGTTGTATGTGATTTCCATGATATTCTGTTATGGTTGTATGTGTTTTCAATGATATTCTGTTCTAGTTGTATGTGATTTCCATGATATTCTGTTCTGGTTGTATGTGTTTGCCATGACATTCAGTTCTAGTTGTATGTGATTTCCATGATATTCTGTTCTAGGTGTATGTGATTTCCATGATATTCTGTTCTGGTTTTATGTGTTTTCCATGATATTCTGTTCTTGTTGTATGTGATTTCCATGATATTATGTTCTGGTTGTATGTGATTTCCATGATATTCTGTTCTAGTTGTATGTGTTTTTCATGATATTCTGTTCTGGTTGTATGGTGTTTCTATGACATTCAGTTCTAGTTGTATGTGATTTCCATGATATTCCATCTAGTAGTATGTAATATCCACGATATTCTGTTCTGGTTGTATGTGTTCTCCATGACATTCAGTTCTAGTTTTATGTGATTTCCATGATATTCTGTTCTGGTTGTATGTGTTTTCCATGACATTCAGTTCTAGTTGAATGTGATTTCCATGATATTCTGTCTAGTAGTATGTGATATCCACAAATTCTGTTCTGGTTTTATGTGATTTCCATTATATTCTGTTCTAGGTGTATGTGATTTCCTTGTTATTCTGTTCTGGTTTTATGTGTTTTACATGATATTCTGTTATAGTTGTATGTGTTTTCCATGATATTCTGTTCTAGTTGTATGTGTTTTCCATGATATTCTGTTCTATTTGTATGTGATTTTCATGATATTCTGTTCTGGCTGTATGTGTTTTCCATGACATTCATTTCTAGTTGAATGTGATTTCTATGATATTCTGTTCTAGTTGTATGTGATTTCCATGATATTCTGTTCTAGTTGTATGTGTTTTCCATGATATTCTGCTCTGGTTGTATGTGATTTCCATGATATTCTGTTCTAGTTGTATGTGTTTTCCATGATATTCTGTTCTAGTTGTATGTGATTTCCATGATAATTGTTCTAGTTGTATGTGTTTTCCATGATATTCTGTTCTGGTTGTATGGTGTTTCTATGACATTCATTTCTTATTATGTCGCTGACAGGTGGAAGAGTTCCTGGCGGCTCAGTTTCCATGACATTCACAAGCTGATTGATCTGCAGAAGGAATTTGAAACCAGAAGGTAACTGTTACAAAAGATAAGATGTTTTTAGTTAGTCTGTTGTTTTTTTACCAGATTTTACAGTAAATTAGACATAAGTCTTGTCATTTAAGGCAGTAATATCATGTTAGCTTATCTTAGTATTGACCATTACTATGCAGAGGCTTGTGCCATTTGTGTAAACTGAGAGGTTGTGGGAGAATGACTGTAGAAAATATTTTATGACCAATCCCTGTATTTCCCCCAAAGTTAACCCTTTGCATGCTGGGAAATTTGTCGTCTGCTAAAATGTCATCTGCTGAATTTCTAAAATTAGCATTTTCTTCGATATTTTTTCAAAGAATACTTTCAGAATAGCAAACAGTTTGGATCCAGATGAGACGCCACGTTCTGTGCGTTTCATCTGGATCCAAACTGTTTGTAAAGGCCTTCAAAATTCAGTTCCAGCACTGAAAGAGTTAAGTGGTCGGGCCAAGTCATGATCTAAAACTCTGCATTATGAGTCATAGGCTTAACCACCAGAGTTAGCCAGCCCATCTTGTGTACATTTACATGGGACCTGAGCAGAATTTTGCTAAACATATTACTGTATTCATTGAATATATAAAATTTTGATTAATGTAATATCAGGTAGTTGTCGTCATCGTTCTGACAAACATTGGCAATTTAAGAGTTTCAGAACATTATTTCATATATTGTTACTGAAATTATCATTTGACACATCAAAGAAAAAGTTATTATAAAAATATTTTGACTGATCAAAATTCATTGTGTGGCAATGATTTTTTTTTTATAAGACCCCTATAATAAAATGTTAACATTACTACCTATTGTAAACCCTTATTACATGGTTTATATGTGCATGGCTGGGGGAAAACAGGGCTTAATACATGTGTAGTGTTGTCCTAGATTAGCCTGTGCAGTCTGCACAGGCTAATCAGAGACGACCATTTCCACCTTGACTAGATTTACACTTAAGAAAAATTCCATAAAAGCGGAAGGTATCGTCCCTGATTAGTCTGCGCGGACTGCACAGGCTAATCTGGGACAACAATTTAGGCACATGCATCAAGCCCCATTTTCCCAGAGCGTGACTCAATTACATGGTACACATATTGTCTTTCAGGTGCTTATTTTACTCCGTAGGGGAGCATGACATTCGGCAGGCCCTTTTGCAGCAGGCAAACATCGGGTTCCGGGCCCTGTACAACAGCTCCGTGGTGGAAGGCTTCACTCGGCTGATGTTGACAGCTCTCGATGATGGTGGGTTTACATGCCCACACTTTGAGAGGCATTTGAGTCCTCACTCTGGGAAAACAGGGCTTAATGCATGTGCTTAAAGTGTCGATCCAGATTGGCCTGTTCCGTCTGCAGAGGCTAATCTGGGACGACACTTTCCGGCTACACTGATTTTTTTTAGAAGAGACCTTCATTGAACCAAAAATTAAATAAAAGCGGAAAATGTTGTTCCTGATTAGCCTGTGTGAACTGCACAGGCTAAACTGGGACAACACTTTACCCTAATGCATTAAGCCCATTTTTTCCAAAACGCATCTCATTTAGATTTGCACTGTCTCTCTGTCTGTTGTTTCATCGTTCCTGTTCTCCTGTCGGATTTTTGTGTCGCCCACGCTTACAAATTATTGATGTTATAGGGTTAAAACTCTGCAAAAATATATATACCATCATGTGAACATGTGCACCTCCTTATTAAATATATAGTGATTATTTGTCATTATTTTATGCTGATTCCCTAACTGCAAAGTCCTCATGGACAATGCTGAAATAACTTGGTGCAGTAAATAACAAACATCAGACGATGTGTCATGCACAAAAACCAGCCTCAAGACTAAAATCATGTTTAAGGTGAAAGATGGAGTTCAAAGGTCATATCAAGTTCAGATTAGAAGAGAGGAAGTTCTTTATTCATGCATGGAATTCAGTTTATATTGCCACACATGTTCACGCTCTTCAGACTATATGTCATGAAGAGGTTTCAGTTTCTGAGGTATGCCACTTTTATGGTATTTTTGGTTTAAAGGAAGTATCTACTAAGCAAAAATCCAGTTTAGGCGGAAAGTGTCATCCATAATTAGCCTGTGGGGACTTCAAAGGTTAATCTGTGACAACACATGCAGTAAACCTTTGAGCGCTGGAACCGGATTTTGAAGGCCTTTGCAAACAGTTTGGATCCAGATGAGACGCCACAGAACGTGGCGTCTCATCAGGATCCAAACTGTTTGATATTCTGATAGTATTTTTTGAAAAAAAATCGAAGAAAATGCTAATTTTAGAAATTTAGCAGACAACATTTTAGCAGACGACAAATTTCCCAGCATGCAAAGGGTTTAACCCCGTTTTTTAAAAGTGAGGCTCATATTCATCATTTTGTTGTCTGCTATTTCAGTGTGTGATGAAAGCATAAGCAAGCTGCAGACGGGCCAGGCTGCAGGGACGGCTGCTCGCACCCTTGCCAACATAGCAGATGTGCTGGGATGTATGGCTGGGCCGAAGGGAGGCCTGCGTAGTGGACCTGCAGCAAATAAAGACTGGGCCAAAGCCTTCCATTTCCTGGAGGTGAGAGTGAAGGGGTGGTGGAGGATTAGTTGTGGTGGGCCCAAGGGAGGTCTTCATAGTAGCGTCGCAGCAATGAAGACTTGTCTCAGGACTTCCACTTTCTTGAGGTGATAGTGAAGGGGTGTCTGAAGGATAAGACGTGCTTGAATGCATGTCGGGCCTTAAGGAGGCCTGCATAGCAGTCCTGCTGCAATAAGAGACTGGGGCCAAGGCTTTCCACCTTCTGCAGATGAGAATTTAATGGCTGGCTGTGTGAGTGATTAGTTGTGCTTGAATGCATAGCCAGTCCAAGTGCGGTTTGTGTAGTGCTTCCTAAACAAAAAGAGATTGGGCCCAGGCCTATCATTTTCTGTAGGTGAGAGGGGGTATGGGGATGAGGTGTGCTCTGATGCATGGCTGGGCCCAAGAGAGGGCTGCGTTGCGGGCCTGCAGATAATAATGAATAGGCCCAGGATTTCCACTTTCTTGAGGAGAGAGTGAAATGGGGGTGGGGATTAGTTGTCATGGAATGCATAGCCATCCCAAGTAAGGTCTGTGTAGCAGCCTTGCAGCTTATAGAGATTTTCACAATCTGGAAATGAGAGTGAAGGGGTGCCTGAGGGATAAAACATGCTTGAATGCATGTCGGGCCTTAAGGAGGCCTGCCTAGCAGTCCTGCAGAGATGAGGCCCAGGATTTGCACTTTCTTGTGGAGAGAGTGAAGGGGTTGTGGGAGAATGCTCGGTTGGGCCTAATGGACACCTGTTTAGCGGTTCTGCAGGAAATTTAGACTATGCCAATGTCTTCCACTTTCTTCTATTAAAATTACAAAAGTGATGCCCCTTTTTGAACTAAAAACATTCTATAATATAACTTTAATATAACGCTACTCATTTGGACATATGGTGGGATTTGCTATTTTTCATCATTATTTTTACAAATTCAAGTTTACTTTTCCGCTACTTTCTGCAGGACAAAAACATCCGTGAAGGCGTGCAGTTGATGGCGAAGGAACGCAGCCGGTGGCTCGACAGACCGGATAAGTTGATCCGGGCGGCCAGACACTACGAAGGGGCCGCTCAGATCCTCATCAGACATGCTGTCATGAGTGCCAAAGAGGTGAGATGACGCAGTACAGTGGTCAACAATTATAACTGCGTCTTTTTTATGTTTAGCTCATTTGAGATACAATGTTTTATTAAGCCCAAACATGGACATTATTAGGGGGGGTACCAATGTTATTTTACATCCTATCTTCACGTAACTTGCATTTTGTCTTTAACTATGAGATTATAATTAAATATTACAGCATGATAGGCCTTAGTCACTTTCATTTTTCATCCAGCCTTTGATGGTCTACTACAGATTGTAGGTTAAAATAAAATCTGACATTAAATCAAATATTAGCACAATACGCCTGAAAGAAAATAAAACATTATGCATGTTTTAAAAAATATGTATTGTTGTTGCATTTTCCAGAGTTGTTTATTCATAAAAAAACATGGACTGCTCCTCCACTACCAAAGGCATGCTAATTTCAGTCTCTCTCTGGGAAAACTGGGCTAAATGCCTGTGCATAAAGGGTTTTATTTCTTGCATCTATACAAAAAGGCTAAGCAGATATTTAGCAGTGATTTCTGTTCTCATACACTTTAAAATTGTACCTGAAATGCAATCAAGGCCAGTGCACCATGGTTCTAACTGCATATTAGCCTTGCTCTGGCTTAATGCATGTTCGTAAAGTGTCGTCCCTGATTAGACACTGGGATGACACTTTCCGCTTGTATGGATTTTTTTGTTATTAAAGATCCAGTGGAAGGGGAAAGTTTTGTCCCTGGGCCGTATTCCAGTAGCCTCTTAAGTTTTAACTTAAGTTTAAGAAATTTCTTAAATAAATATCTTCAGTTAAATTTGAAATGTCAAAAACAAAACATAAGACGTTTAGTATTTCTCTTTAAGAAATTCCTTTAAGAGTTTAAGGAAGTTAACTTAATTTTAAATATATGAGAAAGAATGCACCGAGTTAAGAAATTTATTAAGTTAATGAAGCTACCAGAAATTAACTTAATTGAAATCTTATGTTTAAAGAAAAAATGGCGGAGATAAGCAAAAATATTGCGCAATATTTGAACTTAAGTTATTTTTTTTTACTTATTAAGAAGCTACTGGAATACGGCCCCAGATTAGCCTGTGCAGACTGCACTTATCTGGGACCACACTTTACCGACATGCATTATTAAAGCCCAGTTTTCCCAGAATGAGGCTCATATAACAGGTTGTTTGTACATTTTCCAATTTTCAGTTTTTCAAGCTATCGTCCCTGGACGAGGCCGTTGTACCGAGGTTTGGCCACTGGGTAATGGTGGAGTGTCCGGCCCGTATTGACATTGCCGGCGGCTGGTCAGATACCCCGCCCATCACGTACGAGCACGGTGGGGCGGTTGTAACTGCTGCCTTACTGGTACAGGGCAAGGTATGGTAGGAACTGGACTGTCTGAATCTGCACGCAATATGTTGTGGGTTTTATACATGTGCAGAATTGTGCTTGAAGTGTCTTCCCAGATTAGCCTGTGCAGTCTCAGGACTACACTTTTCTCTTTTATTGATTATTTCCTTTAAACAAAAATCCAGTCTAGGTGGTAAGTGTCTTCCCTGATCTTGGACGACACTTTACGCACATGCATTATACCCTGTTTTCCAAGAGCGAAGCTTAAATTTAGTTCTATTGCATTGTTATGAGTCGAACTAGAATTGTTTGTCATTATTGACCCTGTCTTCTCCTCAGAGCACTATCAGAGGAAATAATTTTAAAAATTATTACAATCATTTTTTTTTATATTTCGATTATTTTTTTATTTTTTTCTGTATTGTTACAACAAAATAAGTGCATTATTGAGTATTACTTTGTGCTTTCAGAGACCAATTGGGGCAAAGTCAAGAAGGATACCGGAGTAAGTCTGGACAAAATGAAATAATAACATAAAAATACGAAAAACTATTGATTGTGTTCGCATCAATAAACAAAATCATATAATTGTCACGTGATTTTCTAAGTTGGATTTAAAAACTACGTCTTCCAGTACTTTCTATTTGTGCACTTTTTTATAAAAAAATTCTTAACATGAATATACTCGATATTATACAATTGGAATTATGATGTTAGTTAAACAACATGAACATGAAATTTCATATGAGCTGCAATCTGGGAAATTGGGGCTTAATGCATGTGCGTAAAGTGTTGTCACAGATAAGCATGTGCAGAAAGCATGCACTAATCAGGGATAACACTTTCTGCCTTAACTAGATTTTAACTAAGAAGAAACTTCCTTTAAAATACCATAAAGCGGAAATTGTGTCCCTGATTAGCGTGTGCAAACTGCACAGGCTAATCAGGGATGACACTTTATGCACATGCACGAAGCCTTGTTTTTTTTTCACAGAGCAAGGCTCATATTGTTCATTTACTTGTTGATCCATTTTTGACAAAGAACACAAAATATCAGTGGTAAAATAATCAATATTTGAAGATCGCCGTGGCGTAGTGGATATGATGTCCGCCTAGCGATCAGGAGATCATGGGTTCGAACCCCACTGGGAGCGTTCCTTTCATCTCCCCCAAAGACACCAAGTACTGGTTCTAGTCCCAGGAAACGGACTCGAGAGCGTTTATATAAGCCTACGGCTTTCGATGCAATCGAGCTAAAATAAATAGGTTTAAACTAAAAAA
>VMBQ01006880.1:0-14453 GCA_007657795.1 Dreissena rostriformis
TGGTTGGAACATGACCTCAGTCTTTTTAGTGCTGATTGTCAGACCAAAACTGATTGTCAGGCCCAGCAGTTTCTTATAATTCGAGGGGTGAACGGAAGACTATTGTAACTCATATTAAATAAAGAAGGAGATACTGCAGTTTTCCATTCAGCCCACGATTATTAACCTTTGAAATAAAAATATGCCTACACTATATTCATTGATTACTGCATTTTATTTCATGTAATGATTGAACTTTCTCTTTCCAACAGCAATGGGCAAAATTATGCTTAACAATGGCATCCAAAAATAATAAAATTGCACATTAGACCAAGTAAAGAAAACTGAACAAAGTCATTTTAACAAAGCAGAACACTGTGGCCGTTGATAAAAATCTGTGGATACTGATACATACAAGCCTATCTTTGTTTAGAAGATAATTTTTATTTTTTTCACTCAGAAGCATTAAAGAAATTATCTTTTGGTAAGTTTTAGATTTTTGTCTTTCGTGTAGACTGAACGTTCATCATATTATTATAAACAAATAATAAGGAAAAGATAATTCAGGGTTTGCAAATACATCTTATTATGGGTATTTCTTAAGACCCTGAATTGTGTTTGTTTGTTTGGATCTATTGCTGTTTTCTACAGTACTGCATTCATATCTTGGCGGTCAGTAAACCTACTTACACTGTTCGTGGGTTTGCTGTGGTTCAATAGTACTAAGAGCACATATTTATGCCAGAAACAGACAACTTCCCTGTTAGAATCAGAGTTAAAAGGGGTAAAATAGCCGTAGAAAGAATGTCATGACCAAACACCACACTGTTCTGTGACCAGGCCCAGCATCCAACCCGCAATCCTTATATGAGACACGTTCTGAAAAAACTGGGCAAAATACATGTGCGTAAAGTGTCGTCCCAGATTAGCCTGTGCAGTTCGCACAGGCTAATCCGGGACGACACTTTCCGCCTAAACTGGATTTTCGCTAAGAAGAGACATTATTTAAACGAAAAATTCGATAAAAGTGGAAATTGTCGTCCCTGATTAGCCTGTGTGGATTGCACACGCTAATCTGGGATTACAATTTACGCACAAGCATTTTGTCCAGTTTTCTCAGAACCCGACACATATCTGTAGTCCAGCTCTCTACATACTGAACTAGCTGGCCAGAGTTTTGTGAGAAGGTATACCATACCATAACAGACTGCCAAAAATGGGTACATGTACGACAAACACATTCTTTGAAGGTTTTATCATACACTTACACTCGTATATGTTGTGCATAAAACCCTTATTTATCTAGTGTTACATCATTATAAAGATGCAATAACAATGTGCAATCTCTACTGAAAGACCAGCAGCTGTTGCTGACATTAGATTTAGCCAAATGTGTCGTGTTCTGAGAAAACTGGGCATAATGCTTGTGCGTAAATTGCCATCCCAGATTAGCCTGTGCATTTCGCACAGGCTAATCAGGGATGGCAATTTCCGCTTTTATGACATTTTTCGTTTAAATGAAGTCTCTTCTTAGCAAAAATCCAATTTTGGCGGAAAGTGTCATTCCTGATTAGCCTGTGCGGACTGCACAGGCTTATCTGGGATGACACTTTACGCACATGCATTTTGCCCAAGTTTCTCAGAACACGACACATAAGATTTAGCCAAATGTTCTTCATGTTTCAAAATATTATCGTTAATGGTTCTGGTTGGTTGAAAAACATGGCCGTCAGGGGGAGGGCAGTTTTTCTTATATGGCTTTAGTACAACCTTGTTAAATCACTCTAGATGTCACAAATTTTGTCCAATCTTCATGAAACTTAGTCAGAACAATTGTTCTAGTGATATCTTGGATGAGTTTGAAAATGGTTTCGGTCTGTTGAAAAATACTCTAGAAGTAATAAGTAATAATGAAACAAGACATACATGTGTTGATAAGACACAGATGCCCTCGTATTCAACAACATACTGGTTTTCCTTTTCGACCTATGGATTCTAGATTTACCTCTAANATTGTGTTCGTAACATATCATTATTGTCATGATAATATTGTTGCCTTCGATTGAGCTTGTTATCGAATATACATGATTGGCACATCTTAACGTTAGATACTGCTTAGATATTGTTAGAATATGCTGCACATAATACAAAAACATAGCTGGATAGATCACATCCGTCGTCATATATACCCAATGGACTGTTCCGAGGCACATCATTTTGATAATCAAAGGAACTTATCTGCGATTTATTTTTGTAGCCAATCGATTGTGTTTAAAAAAAACAATACAACAATATCTGTATTAAGACAGCGAACTTAGTGTTAGATAATATTCTTTTGATAACCGCCTTATCAAGTGAATACTTTGAAGTAAGTGTGCTTGCTTAAAGCGAGTTATGCTATCTTAATGCTATTTTATGAAGGCTGATACAACGTTCACGAATGAACAATTCTGATACAAGTACAGAAGATCAGAATCCACACAATGCACAAAATAAGTGTTATTTTGCATCTGCAATTAATCTTTTCCCGTTAAAGTCGATGCCTTATTGATGAACAAAAGACATGTTGGCAATTCCCACTATTTTCATACAATTACGAGGAAATAAGTCGGTATGGGCGTTTACTTGATCGTTGTAAATGTCAGCGCAACTTTTAATTAATGGTAAACTTGTAAAATAGTTAATACATGAACATATCTCGTTCACTCAGGGCTGGGTTAACGATTTAGGAAATATTGCGTTAACATAATCGAATAAAGTCGATGTTAAGTGTTGCATAGGCTTGACAAAACATGTGCGGTTCCTTTTGTTCTTTACTATTTAACATGAAATTGAACATCCTAGAATGTGCAACAGTATTTATTTGCTATAATGTGAACCACTAATTTACCAATTTGTCACGAATTCTTTATTTTTTTTTCCTTCATTACGCTAACATGTTAGTGTGTCAAGTAATTTTTGTAATTGCAGTATGATTGCACTGCAGCTATTAGTGGGATAAATTTGTGTCCACATATAAACCTCGGATTAATCCCCAAGCTTAAGGATTGAGCATTCCGGGCCGTTGACCACATTTGGTTGTTTCTTTTTTGTTCTTCATGTACAGCCCTGTATGGAATAGATATTTGTTAAGTTGTATTAAACACAGAATAGTGCAGGGCATTGGGGTTTCGTGAACATTTTTTTTATTGTTCTATACTTAATAGAAATATGGCTATTGTGATGCGTAAATTCAAGATTGATATGCACACGATATAAAAAAGACCGACCAGTGACCTTATGTTTTTACTCAATTTTTCACCTAGAATTTGTATGCTTAATATGTTTACATTTTATCAAAACAAAATATATTATTGTGAAAAAAATCACCGAAATTTCCGCATTATGATTGTAACTTTCAAGTGACCTCTGTAATAAAAATAGTCTGACACTCAAAGTCGAAAAGCGGTCTTAAATAGGTTACTGCTATGTACAGACAGTCAATAACATGAAACATATGCTTCCCATCCTTTCAAATAAATGACACAGTGGCTATATTTTCAACGTACAAAACTTATCTTATTTTATATTTATAACTCATTCAGTTTCAGTCAAATTAGAAAGCCCCCAATGCGCGTTTTCGCTATTCATAAACCGTCGGTGGTTGTTGTTATCTAACAAATACCATTTGAGCGAATTCCTTTTGGGAATCCCTTCTCTTATTTAGTTCAAACGTGTAAGTATAAAAATTACTAATAAGATATAATATTAGAATCAAAATGAGAGTATTCGCCTTTTACTGAGACCCGTATTAAGTCGGAATACTTGCCCGTAATTTACACCTGTTTTTTTAAATGTGTAAACACTTTTGTTGAATAATTTTTGTATGTTTAAGTGATATGTAATATCATAAAGTAAACGTATAAAAATGTTAACACACTAAAACGTTTGCTTTATATATTTTTTAGAAAACGATTGGCTTAAAGATCTAAAACAAACAACATTGTTAAATATATGGATACTAGTTTATCCATACAATTTTGTGTTTACAGCCGATAAGAGCCCGTTCAGCAGGTAATCAATTTATTGTCTATAATTCGCCCTACCTCCAATAATGTGATTATATGGAATCGATCTCAAAAACCTGGTACGTACAATTATTCGTGTTGAATACGCTGATACATTAATTCGAAGTCAAATTTCTATGGTAAATTCTTAATATGATATCAATTCAATTTAAAATAAACACATACATCGGTATTATAGAAGTGTGTTTCTAATAACACTATACAGCTACTAATAACACTATACAGCTACGAACATTACTCTATTTTTAAGCACAGTTTGATTTATTTAATGACTTAAACCATCATCATTTTCAAAAGCTTTTAATATCCAGTTGTTCAATTTTTTTTCCAGTTATGCACTTTATCTACCTGTTAAAAAACGTTGTTTCTAAATTTTTATATATATAATTGTCCTGTGAGAGACAATGGAATAGTATGTGTATTTTAATTTAATAGCATTTTGATAAAAACAAAATAGTGTACCTGTTTTTGCAACATATGCCTTTTATATGCATGCAATATCACGGTGTTTAATCTAGGACACTATCTGTAAGTAATTCATCGTAAAAAAATAAACAAAAAAACAAATAATCAATTGCAAAGGACTCGTAGATCCGTGAAAGATAAGTGAAAATCCATAAACTATTTTAAATTGTCGCTCTTTCTAAATAACTTTATGGTAAACTATTAACGGTATTATGGGTGGCAAAAGTAAATAACAGCGAATATACAAGTTGATAACCTCATCATTAGAACATGTTTTGAACATTGTTTGACATTAATGGTCATCATGGACTCGGTAATATTGTGGAAATTTCAAAGGTATTTTTGGGTTCAAACATTGTCATCTCGTACACACGCATTTAGTCAGGTTAAGACTTCTTTGCATAAAACTTGTTTATCAATTAAATGTTTATCAGGTCGCCGTGGCGTAGTGGATATGGTGTCCGCCTAGCAAACGGGAGGTCACGGAACCTAACCCCACTGGGAGCGTTCCTTCGATCTTATCCAAAGACACCAAGTACTGGTTCTAGTCCTAGGAAATGGACTCGGAAGCATTTCTATAAGACTAAGGATTTCGATGCAATCGAGCTAAAATAGATAGGTTTAAAATAATTAAATGTTTTGGCAACATAGCATATACGTTTTAGGATACTTAAAAAGTAAAATTCAACTGTATTCTAATTAACATCAAGGGGACAGGAAATAGTTGCATGTAATGTGTAGTTGTATTAAATATGTATAATATCATAGTGTGCCATATCATTATATATAACATATATGGCACCAATAGTGGGCGCTATTAAAAGGGTAACAACACAATGAAACATATCTGTCTGAACAAACGTAGAACACGCAGAGCTATTAAGATACGAAAATGGATTTTCTGTTTTCAAGTAATATTAGTAATCTCCGATAGTGCAAAATAAGCAGCCTTGTTAGATAGCTTTTAAAAACAACAGACCAGCGGACCAGTGTAACCGATACAAGCAAGACGCTAAGATGGCAGTATTTTATTTAGTTCAGCAGTGCATGATTGTTCTAATATAATATTTAACAACTTGGTTAATTCTTCTTTTGTATGCAACCAAAGTATGTGATTCAGCACCACGCAAAGCTTTAGGCGCCATCTTGAGAGAATATTAAGCCCTGAACTTTGTGTACTTGAATTTAGCCGACATGTTGATGAAGGGTATAAGCCTTTCGGAGATGAGTCAGATACATTACTTTATACAAGACTCTAATCTTTAATTAGATTCCTATCATATTTACTTAAATTTATGTTTTTGATTTGACACTCAAAATGTAAGCGTAAAACAATAACCAATAAAACTTTATTAACTTAGTCTAACATTTCGTTTAATAATAAACTTATTTGTGGTCTTTCCGAGGCAAACCACTCGATATAGTCATTCATAAGTCATACACACGCAGAAATTAAATCCACATAATATTCCAATGTGCCTTGCATGGAAAAAAAGTATTAACAATGCTATTCACCCAAGTAGAACACATAACTTGTTCAACCACATACATTCTCGTTTTACTAAAGAAAATGATCAAACACATACGGACTGCCACTTTCAACGTTCAAATTGTGTACTTTTACGTCATTGAAGATGCGTTAGGTTTCACCGCCGATATTACTTATTTTAGTCTATTAACACCTCAACTTAAGCATAACATACTAGTTTGACACAAGCGTATGCTATTAGTCATACATAACGTTGCAGTTCTACTGGTTTAAACTCTACTCACCCTTTTTAATTTGGATAAAAATCATCATGTACATGTTTGTTCAGGGTCGTTTGCTTCCATGATGAGTAGAAATCATGTACATTGCATAATCAATACGTTTGTTCATCACCATGCTCCTTTTCCATCATAAAAAAGATGTGTAATTGGGCAATTCTTAGTGGATAGACATTCTTAGATTAACGAAAGTACGACGTATCTATCAACGAAGGTTTTCAGAGTATCTACCAATCATGATAGCACAGTTTGTTAAAGCGATATCTACTATCATTATATTGTATGACTCATAAGTAATAAGTTCGACACCAGTTTTTTTTCTAACTTTTCGCCACTTATTTTCGATCAAATTTCTCATTTGTAATTATCTTTTTGTTGACTAACATTGATGCATAGTTTTTAGTAGAGTGCATTTAAAAAACGCAATAACTTTTTGCATGGATGTTGTAATCTTATTTGCCAGTGCCATATTCCCTATAAGGAAAAGAAATCCCAGAAAAAAACAAGATACGTATCAATGATTAATTTTCGGATAAGAATTACGTTAGTAGACTTAAACGATATCTAAATTGGTCCGGTTGCAAAGCGTTTGATCTGACTCAATGTAACCAAATCCATTCGACTTCAAATGCAACTGCCTAGAATGCGGAATATTGGAATTCCAACCGTTTCAAAACGTGTTCTAGTTGATAGTTTGCTTAACTATATGTGGTAGTATTCCATTGCGTATTTGGATGGATTTATACTGATAAACACTGTGTACAACTTGATTTATTTTAGTGTTGTTGTTTGGTTCATTAATGCATACATGTGTATGTGGTCAACATTGACTTTGTTTTCGTTTTTACCATGTTTTCTTTTTCCAGAAATCGGCCTCATAATACATTGTTCGTTTAACTCTTGTAAACATTAAATGCGAAACTGATGATTCAATACTTGGTTTTACAAGAAGTGGTTTCTTGCTCGAAAATGCACTTTTGCGTTATATGCTAAAAAAGGTAGGTCACGAATCCTTATAACGCATTTCAGTATACGTTTTTGCTTATTTAAACATACTCATATACATAGTCTATTTATTAATCCATAGATTCAACTTGCAGTTTACCTTTCTGTTTGTAATATGGTATTCGAATTAAAATGACTGTTATGTAATTAACTTATTCTTGCGTCATTCGCACGCGTGTATGCTATCAGTATTTTTATATTCACAAGTTCTGATTTATATTTGAATAGCACATGTACTGCAAGATAATCGTGTTTTCTGACGAAAAACGCGAATAATATGCAGACATGCCTATCTTTCAGTCATCCGCATGCCTATAATGGAAAACACTGATGAAGGTTGTCTTTAACTCAAAAAACTATCTCAGTGTTGCATGTTGATGTATTTAAAGCGAGTTCCTCATTGACATAGTATATTTTAAAATTATAGAACGATACGACATCTACACCTGCACTGTGGTAATTACATTTGTGTTCATTTTATTGATAGTACCAAACAGATCCTCGCAACAAATACTATATTAATAGGGATTGAACTCGGAAAACTATAAGTTTAGAGTGTTTGCTATCGGTAGTTATAGATACTAAACCCCCAATGCTTAGCATTGAACGTTCCAAGGCGGTGATCCCAACTTTATTCTTCTATGTGTATATGTTGTTTCGTTTTGTGCCTTACTGTACCGTTTTGGCAATTGGTTCCTTGCCATAAATAAAGGGCCACAAAGGTGTGTATGATAGAATTGCAATACTGCTGCAGCTTCTGGAGTTTCACTTCTTTATATTGAGCATGTGTGTTCGTTATCATCTTAACATGCATATATCATTGATTGATTATGATATTTAAATTGACAAAAGTCGATCATGCAACTCATAACGCTAATAGAGTTTCCGCATGATTATACAAAAACCTTTCTTAATACTCTAAGGAATTCCACCGAGTGTTCTATATCTTGATAATGGTTAGGAATGTTCATTGTAATAGTAAGATAAAATAGTAAACCGTAAAGCACGCATCAATATTACACGTCAGTTATAAGTATAATCAGGTAAATTACAGATCGGCATTTCAATGGATGGACATTCAATCGAAATTCATTCGATATAACGTGTTCCCGATGAGACACATGTGTTAAAATGTGATCAAAAGAATTCAGTCGCATTCATGATATTAAGCAATTTGGACACACATTAAGTGCAATTTCAGACGTAATTAACTGTTCAATTATGTTCCATGAAATTTAATATTGTTCGATTTGCCATTGTGCGACTTTATTTTAGAATAATATTGCTTATTTAATGAGCTTTTGTCGCATCGATGATCAATTAAACTTCCTAGGAGCTATTAATTGTGATGTATGTGTTGAAATTAAAAATTTTGCAGCAATCCTTTGCGAAATTATTCAGACATTATGCCCAATGTAAGTGAATTGCGTTTGTGTTTAAAACAGGAGAACGCTATGAATGTGTTAAGGAAACAACGCTAACGAATCGATAAAATCATGGTTATCACTGTGAGCGACAATTAGTATGTTATATAACGTGAATCCATTGAAACTTAAACAAGAGAACCAACACTAATGCATTATGCTGCTAACCTGAACAACTCTGCCGAACAAGACTCGTTTGTATCAGTGTATGCCGAAGCTTATTTAGTCAACATTGCTCATTCCACCGTCCTAAATGCGGATTGCATCTCAACTAACATGGGTCATGGTCTCGTTTTTCTTATTGTTACCACAGACGATTATCAATATAAATGGGGATCAAATATTCCAAAGCGGAAAGACAATCCAAGGGAAGTCACACACAAAGAATAAAACTAGTTATTTAACTTTATAACTGGCTTGTTTGTGCTTCCTTTACCTACGTTCATTTAAATATGGCATAATATGATTTAACAATTAATGCGCATATTATATATATAAAAAACTTTCCACACAAACTCGTAAACGGCAATTCAGCAGATTACATCTAAAATGATAGGTATATAAGCGATACTGATTTTGATATTTACCAAGACATTGAAACCCTAATCCCACGCCCAACTTGTGACTTGTTACGAAACTGCTTGCTAGATATATATGGAAAGCCAGCAATAATCTTTGTGTGAATGGTTACATAACGACCATTATATTTGCAAAAGAACGTGATATTAACTTACCGAGGACAGCTAAGTAGATTATCAATTAACTGCGCTTTTCAATTTCAATTATATTTCAGATTTTGTAATAACAAATTTCACAGGATTTTTCGATCATTCACCTCTGACATTTAATCTCCGTACGAATAACGCTGTTTAAACGTGAAAAAGTCGTCCGATTGTTTATTAAAAATGCGATATTGTACGTGACGTATCGTGCGATGTACACAATATTGTACACACGCTATTATCGCACATTGTTACACACTGACATTCTTTTGATTTGTATATCGTTTAAAAAAACATGTTTTTTGTGTCATGTTATTTAGAAACATTAAAAAAGTTATGTTTAAACAACAGTCCTGGAAATATATTATCAATAATTTGATGATCGTAACTCTTTCCTTCTTTGCTGATGATGGTCACACTACAAACTCGTTCACGTTTTTGATGAGGGCATCTTTTACATTGATGACAACTCTGCTTTAACCGTACATTTATGAAGCCCTAGAGTGTCACCAATGACGGAATTTTACGCTCTTGAACCAAAAACTCTCACTGTTCAAAGGATTTGTTGTATGATTTCAGTGCATGGTTTCTGTTTGTTGAACGTTGCAAATCGTCATTAAAATCGAAGATTATCTGAGAAAGAGACTACATTCTGCGTAAAACAATAAAGTACAATAAATTCTTTTTCAGTTAATTTATGAAAATCATGTGACAACTCGAATTCGTTGTTTCCTAAATGGCAGAACTGCTATAGCAGCCATTTTGAAACATAGTTAAAATGTTAAATTGAGGTTTAGACGCCGACACTGATTTAAACAGGTCCGTTATGATTAAACGGTCTGTTTAGACTTAACTGTGCAATGAGCAACTGGTTCAGAACATTGTGTGCGAGATTAAGGCAAATGTGTGTTTTGCAACCCAAATTGTTCTTAAATGTCCTTATTAAGCTGCTGTTATGAACAAATTGGTTCGAAAGTAGTATACATCCCGTATATTGTAGTAGCCTAGTGGATAAGGCGTCCGCCTCGGGATTTGGAGGTCGAAGGTTCGAGCCCAATGATGAGCGTTTGTCGAAAAATGGATGTTTGTCATTGGACTTGTTCCGATATGGCCGGTTAGTGAGCCGCGAGCTAGTTAAAAATGAATGTTTACCGAGTTATATCCGCCTGGCGCCAAGCATAGTGATAGGAGTTGGGAGGTACATGGTATACACACAAAAAGTGTTTCATAAGTCAAATTGGCTGGCCTTTTCAATAGGGATGACACTATAATAAAACAGACCCTTACCTTTACCTTTATATACATATATTTCAACTAGGAGCCGATAACATATAGATTTATGAGATATTGTTTCACCAGATTTGTAATGTTGTTCACAATATCTAACTGCATTTATGTTTTATTCCAATGACGGATTTCAAAAATTCACTTGACTTTGATAAGACAGAAAGAGCCTTGTATTAAATCATACATTCTCAAAAAAAAAAACAATATTTGTAAAAATGCATACACATGTTGTTGTTGTAATTTTGACGACGAATTTGTATTGTGTATTTATTATTCTTTTTGTTCTTGACGCTGAGCTGTTTATGCTTTGTTTTGCAATTATTAAATTATTAAATTAAGTTGGCATTGTGTAGTCATTAACAAAGGGCATTATAGTTATCGAGCTCATGTCATATGAACAACATTGATATATGGAAGGTCAAAGGTTTTTTTATGTCTGGCACTTGCGCAGAATAAGAAAAAATATTTTATACATTCTTAGTGATATTTGGGGCGAAAACATGTGACTATGGAAATCGTTATATAGGTCAAAGTCCGTTTATTTATTGTACCAAATGTTAATTGTAAAGAATAATAATCATGCAAGGTTTTATTTATAAATATTTATTGACGCGCTGAATTCCCCGGTTTTAAAACACTTAGTATGTACGTATATTCAGTTTGCATAAACTGTACATATATATGCTCGCATGATTCGATTGATAAAAAAAATGGTACGCCACCTTTATCGCAAAATGGATTTACATAATATGTATTTGTGAATGCTTCATGGTTAATGTATAATATTTTCGAAAACAATTTTTAGGGTTCCCCAATATGTGACCGTATTTCACGCCCAAATACCAAAGAGATACTTGTTACGAAATGCACGGAGAGCAATTGGCAAAATATAATGGTCATTTCCGTGAGGTATCAATAATTGGTTGACTTCTAAAACACGGCGTTAAAGCTACATCATTTTGTGTAATATAATTAATCTGTTGCGCGTCTGCGGCGTTCTTTTCCCGTTTTTCCAATAAAACACGTTTGCGTATGTATCATGTTAAAATCAATGACAACTGCAAATGAACGCAAACTTAACTTAAGATTAAAACATTCAAATATATACGCTCATAGATACACAATTATTGAGTATATGTATATAAATATTATCTATTTATGTATAAGATATGAATACAGGCACATATAACAAACCCCATTTTCACAGAGCGCGGCTCATATCAAAACAAGTGTATCGGGAAGATCATGTTTTCTGTATGCAAACAGATAGCGAACACTTTCATGAATTAATGCAGCACGTTTAAACTAATTGAACAAGCTTTTTTATTATCCCTTAAGTTGAATGCTATTTAATACGTTGACTTAAAAAGTCGCCGTGGTATGGATGTAGCGACCAGGAGGTCACGGGTTCGATCCACACAGTGATGGTTGCTAGGTAAAACACTGATCTTTAACGGACATCATGAACACAATTTAGATTTTACACAAAGAGTGCATTTTTACAACACAATCGATTGTTATTTTCAATCAAATATTCAAGTTACAAAAACTAAACTTAATCAAGTAAACCAAATTTTCAAATTTCCTATGTAATGATTGTTGCTAGGTAAACAGCAGTTTTTTAATGCAATTATCAATAACATAATATACAGAGAACTGATATATTAACAACAGTTATTATTTTATTAAACGAAATTATGAATTACCTATAAGTCGTATAACTGTCCAAAACTCCTTTATTTGATTCACTAGTTGTGTTTGCATAAACAGTTAAAGCAAATCTTAGGCTAGCCTTAAATCCCTGGACATTTGGGATAACTTCTGTCCTTTTGCATTCAAAAATGTACTTTTTTACTTCCATGAAAAGAATGAAGTGTTTGTATTTCAACGTTTCATTTGTATCACCCAGAATTACCATTTTGAAGTTTAATACTTTTTGTATATTTGCATTTTTTAAGCTATTACATATATCTTTAAAGAGTTTTTGTTCTGAGTTATACTCTCATAATAAATGTGTAATTGAATTTTCTGATATTTTGCAAAAAGTGCATGTATTTCTATCCGACAAGCCCATTTTAAAAAGGAGCGACTTTGTTCCCAAAATTCAGTGGATAATCCTAGTTTGGAAACTCTAAACACTTGTCTATGGACTCTTTTCCATTGTATGGAATCATTTCCAAAGTATTAATTCCATTTTGTTTGGCATGGTGGAGTTTGAGAGTTCCATTTTAACTTATTGTATAATAACTTATTACATGAATTTAGAATCATTGGTTTTATAAAGGTCGACAAAACGAGATATGCATGTACTGTATACTGTCCTAATTTGACATTTGTCACTGAGGCAAGGTATGTAGAAAGCACATTTTTTATGCCTTCATAATGTGAACAGTTTACTGGTTTATTTATTTTGGTTTGTAGCTCTTTTTGTGACAAAAACTGTCCACAGTCTTTAATAATATCTTTAACATACTGAATGCTATTATCATACCAATATTTCCAAAACATGTATTTATTGTTGATAAATAAACAGTTGTTGAAAAACAGAGGCATATCTAAAAGTGTATCAACGTAATCAATATTAATACTTTTAACATAGTCAGAATATATTGTTGAAACATCGATCCCAAAAATGTTGGTTATTTTTTTTTATAGCCGCAATTGCGTATAAACTGCCTGTATTACATTGTGTGTTTAAATATATTAGCTTTCTAGCTAAAGATATATATTTGTTCTGGCATTGAATAACTTTTTTTAACCATGATAATTTTAAACTTTTCATAATGCATTTATGTCCACCATTTCAAGTCCCCCTTTATCAAAATTGTTTGTTATTACTTTTGCCTGTATTTTTGACGGTCCCTGCCACATAAATTTGAATAATATATCCTTTAGATCTTTACAAATAGCATCTCCCGGTTGTGGCAAAGAGACGATCAGGTGAATAAATAATGGAAGTGTCAAGGTCTTAACAACAGTTATTCTACATAAGGAAGTTAGATTTTTTATGTTCCAATGTGAAATAATATTTTCTAATTTAACTAGTTTGTCATTTTAATTTAGCTCAATCATTTTAGTTAGATCAACGTCAAAAGTTAAACCTAATAATGTAAATAGGGTACATCCCCAGACTAGTTTCCACCTTGTTGTTGTAGATCTTTTGCTGTATTTTAAGGACCCTATCCACACAACATGTTTTTTTTGCAAAATTCACCTAAGGAATTTAACAATTGTAATGCCGTATTCGATGATTCTTCTGAACCGTCCATTACTAAATATGTATCGTCAGCAAATTGTGATATCTTGAATTCGTCATTGTCAATTTTTATCCCCTTTATTTGATTGCATTTCCTTATTTTAGTCGCTAGTATTTCTGCACAAAGTATTAATATATATGCTGAAATAGGGTCTCTCTGACGACAACCACGTCCTATCATAAAGGAGTCTGACAAAAAACCCGTTCAACTGGATTGCATTTTCTATATTATTAAAAAGAAGTGCTATCCAGTTCTTAAACATAGTTCCAAAGTTAAAAAAAATCAAACAATAGTTTTATAAAACTGAATGATAAAGTATCGAACGCTTTTTCAAAATCACTTGGGATCACTCTTTAGATCTGACCCAAATACACCAAGTACTGGTTCAAGGCACAGAAAACGGACTCGAGAGCGTTTTAAATAAGTAGTAAGTACTTTAAATGCAATCGAGCTAAAATAAATAGGATAATGTATATATAT